>SNQJ01S0024006.1:16588-45512 GCA_010110895.2 Picea sitchensis
CTCTTGTCCATTCAATACTTTAGAACTAGGGAAAGAGTAGTATTCTGTCACGGTTTGTTCCAGATCCAGGTGGATCTGAGGAGATTGGTCTGTGTCCGCACTCACGAATTTATCCTTGAACAGCTGTGGTCACAGCTAGTGGTTACATCTGTGGAAGATGGAGGAAGAAGATAGCGGTGTTAAGCTCCATCTCAGAGTCTTAGCGATCGCGACTTGGAGCATCAAGACCCTTCATCACAAGAATCTCGATATGCAATATAGCGATGAGATTTGGACCGTCAGATCATTGGAGATCTTGATCGTTGATCAGGCTCGATGAAGTTTATAAGTTCACAAAATATGAAGCGCCTTTTGGTGCAACCTGTGGTCACCGCCGATGGTCACGTGAAGGGAATAAGCTAGTGATGCTAAGCTCCATCTTGGATTCTCGGGGATCACAACTTGGAGTGTCGAGATCCTTTATCACAGGAATGCCGAGATGTGAGATCACGAAATTCAAATTCTGTTTAGCACTCGGTCACAACTAGTGGGCATATGAGATAAATGCAAAACCCTGCCAATTTAATCCAACGGTGTAGGTGAATTTGAATATGATCGGAGGGCTATTGTTGCACTTCACAGTTAATTAATTAGTTATGATTCAGTTAGCAAAACAGATTCATGATTCTTGATCAGTTGGCAATTCAGTTGCTGATGCATTTTTGCCCAAGAAGATTCGAGCTGTAACTAATGAGGCATGTGTGAATAAAAGGAGACATGAAGCAACTATGTAAGGTTGGTTGTTCTAACCAGAAAAATGTGATGAATGACAAGAAGAGTAAAAAATTAAAGGTTGTAGAGCTTGAGATAAAACTCAGATATGAGTAACAGTTGCAGAACAGACAGAAGCAAGAGTAGAATAGCAGAATAGCATGAAGCAGAGAATAATAACAGAATAGCATGAAGCAGAGCAGAATAGCAGAATATCATGAAGTAGAGAAAAATTGCAGAAAAGGTTTTGAAGCAGAGAAGAATTGCATAAGAGAAAAGAAGGGGTTAGAATTGAGACACCTGTATTGTTTGTTTTTCAATCACTTATTCATAATTAGGGAGGCAAGGTGGTGCTAGGGAGGACTGTTGTCCTCAGAGGTTCAAGTGGGTGCTTGAACATAGGGAGTTGTAGCTTCCATCTGGTTGCAGCCAAAAAAACCAAGGTGGCAGGGTGGTGCAAGGGAGAACAATTGTTCTCTGTTATACAGGTTGGTGCCTGTGTAACTGGAAGTTGATGCTTCCATCCAGTTGGTGTTGGAACACTCAGGGAGTTGGTGCTTCCTTCTAGTGGGTGCTAGAGAAACCAGAGAGTTGGTGCTCTCAAACAAGTTGGAACTTGTAAAACAGAGGTAGTAGCCTCACATTGAGTTGGTGCTCAATTATAGATGATGTACNAAGTACATCATCCTTCTTCTCTTGTCCATTCAATACTTTAGAACTAGGGAAAGAGTAGTATTCTGTCACTGTTTGTTCCAGATCCAGGTGGATCTGGGGAGATCGGTTTGTGTCCGCACTTACGGATTTATCCTAAAACAGGATGCGCCATTGGTTGAGGAACAGTTCGATCCAGCTTATTGAGAGAGCTTTGGGAGATTTCAGCATTAGGGTTTTTCTTGCAGGAACTTTCTCATCATTTTGGAGGCTTTCTTGAGGACTTACCACACCCATATCATTATTTGTAGGTTGGGATGGTTTGGGAGGAGAGAGGACGTCTTTGTGATTCAATGATTCTCAAATCTAGGAGGCTATACCTCATATATGATCTTGAAAATTCTCTCAGGGGTTTGTGACTGCCTGATCTATCATCCTAGAGAGTTTCAGGAGATTAAGAGACCTCATCCAGCCAGGTCGAATTGTTGACCATATTCAGTGTTTTAGGAGGTCTGTACCAGTTTATGGTTTCAACAGTTGGAGGAGGAGGAATCAATATTTGGGCTTCATAATTCAAGAGGAAGTTACTCTTTCCCTGATATATCATTTGGTGAAGTTTGGGAGTATTTAGGAGTCTTGTTCTTTAGGAGGGCTGAACCCTTGGTCTTCACAGTCTTCAGCAGGACATACCAGTAGCTTGAGGGTTAGGCCAAACCCTAGTTTTTGTATTGGAGCATTCATATTGCATTTCAGCCTTTGGGATGCTTACCTTGTATTTCCGGGAGCATTTTGTAGCATCTCATATTCTTGTCTTGAATCCATCTGAATCTCTTCCATATCTACTTCTATATTTTATCAAGTTCTTTCTTTCTTATAATAAAAGATCGGATCTTTGTTTGTTGTTCCATATCTTGTGTATTGTTGAGATCTTTATGTGTTGAACTGCATCTTGAATAAACTGTGACTGAATAACTAAAATACACCCTAAGGCCGAAATATCAATGGACAACCTGCATACACAACATTGGAACATTAAGTCAGGGGTAAGTTAGTGTTCCTAATCGAAAAAATTGGCTTGGGAACATTACAGTGGTATCAGATCTTTTATCCTCCCATCCCATGAGGATTAGCGCATGCAGAGGTACAATGGTATCTATATGGGCCGAAGGAAGAAATAGGAAAGTGAAACAGAGGATGAGATGGAGTGTTCAGGTGATGACGGTGAACTCTAGGGCTTGGCTCACTTAGCACAAGAGTTCAATAAATACATAAACAAAACATAAAGTAAGCTGGTCATCAACTTGTAGGAGAACTATGATGTAACCCATAGAGGACAAGCCGAAATCACTGAGACCTTGAAGAAGGTAGATGTAAACCTGAGGAAGGTGGATGAGAACCAGACTAGGATAGCCGAGCTATTGATGTAGATGAATTACAAGGGGAAAGGTCCAGAGATGTATGAAAACAGAGAGACTGGTGGATCACACGGTGGAAATAGGTATAATCCAGAAAAGGCTCCTAGGTATAATCCTGAATATGTTCCCTATCATCAGTCTAAGGGAAGCCATGGAGGGAGCACTCCACATGGAAATATGGGTAGCAGGGCTACCCGTAGACCATACTTTCCCACATTCACAGATGAACAAGCACATCATGAACATGTGGATGACTTTGTTGAGCATATGGCATGGTGTACCAGGGAGTACAATGATTTGGATATGATGATTCAGAGGCAGATGTCCCTAGATCAATACTGTCAACTCAAATTCAGAAACAAGCCTAGGCCGAACCACAATAGAAATTACGAGTTTGAACGTAGAGCGGGGAAGATGGAGAGTCCTTACTTTGATGGTACGACCAAGATGACAGCACAGGCATGGGTGAAAAAGTTGGATACTTGTCTGTAGGTTAACCCCATGAGGGAGATGGAAGCCATCAAATTTTCCACCATGTACCTAGATGGAAAAGCTTATGATTGGTCATATCACAGATTGACCACACTAGGCCACAGTTAGATAGTGGCATATACAGAGTTCACTCAGAGACTTATTGACAGATTTGATCAGGAGGATCCCGAGTTGCATTTCTGGGAGCTCACACAGCTCAGACAGATAGGAGCACCAGAGGTGTGCATTGAATAATTCCAGAGGCTAACAGTCATGATGCAAGATATATCACAAACCAGACTCATGATGCTCTTCACTGAAGGGTTGATGGAAGCCTTGAAGGGTTGGGTAAAACATTTTAAGCCTAACAACCTACAATATGATATTTGGAGGACGAGAGACTTAGGACCAGTTGCCAAGCCAAAATTTGTGCGTAGACCACCTCTTAACACAGAAGGAAGAGATCATATACCTCCAATGAACCCAGGAGCACATGACCCAAGGGGGTTTGAAAGGGGTAGAGGAAGGGTGGATGAGAACACCAGAAGGGAATTGAGGAGGAAGTAACTTTTCTTCACTTTCAAAGAGCCATGGAACCCATCACACAAATGCATGGGTCGCAGCCAAGTGCACTACATAGAGGTAACTTCAGACAATGAGGAGGAGGAGGACTTCGACTAGATACAGAACATGGAGGCAGACACCATAGAGATGACAGAGGGGGAGACCATAAGTCATGACAGTACGGTTGAGGAGAAATCCAACTTGGAATCCATCAGTGGAGTGCCAGAGTATAACACTTTTAGGATGAGATGAGTCTTGCAGGGGAAAAAGTTGTCAATTTTAATTGATGGGGGAGATATTCACAACTTCATTGACTTAGAATTGTTACGGAGGAGGCATATACGCGTGGTTGAATTTGAAGGGTTCAAGGTAGAGGTAGTAGGTGGGATAACCATGCCTTGTGATAGATACATTCTATTCATGAAGCTTACATTAGGTAGGCATGAGTTGATAGAGGATGTCTATGTGATGTACCTTCCAGATACCAACATAATCCTTGGAGTTCAGTGGATCAGTACGGTTGGGCCTATCACCACCAACTATAAGACCATGGAGATGTATTTCACAGAGGAGAGTGGACGAAAGGTAGTGCTCTGAGGTAGGACAGGAAACTCATCCAAGGTAGTTACGACCAAGAGGATGGAGGCCATATTCAGGAGAGAAGAGATAATATATGCAGCTGAATGAAAATTTTCGGCGCGTGTGGACAAGCAGGGCAAGGTTCACTACACACAAGAAATCCAGGAAATCAATGACATACACAACAAAGTGTTTGGACCTATCCCACTAGGGGTGCCACCAGACAGGGGGATTGATAACATCATTGAGTTGGAGGCAGTAGAAAAACAAGTCATCACCACACCGTACAAGCATCCAAAGAAGTATAAGGATGATATAGAGAAGGAAATCAAAGAGCTCTTGGATATGGGGCACATCAGGCAGAGTTCCATCCCTTTTGATTCTTCAATGGTGTTGGTCAAGAAAAAGGATGGAACCATGTGCATACGCATTGACTTCCAGGCATTAAATAATAAAAAAATCAAGAACAGGTATCCTACACCAAGGATTGATGAGCTACTGGACAAACTGCATGGAGCTTTCTATTTCATGAAAATTGACCTGCGTTCTGGCTACCACCAAATCAAAATCAGGGAGGAGTACATCTCAAAAACTTCTTTCAGGTGTCATTATGGGCACTATGAGTTCTTAGTGATGCCCTTCAGGTTAACCAATTCCCTAACCACATTCCAATCTTGTATGAACCATGTCTTCAACAAACAATTGAGGAAGCATCTCTTGGTATTTTTTTATGACTTGCTCATTTATAGCAAGACGTGGGAGGAACACCTTTGACATGTGGACCAAATTATGTCTATCATGGAGGAACACTCATTGTATGCTAAGGAGTCCAAAAGTGAGTTTGGAATGACAAAGGTTCTTTAGTTGGGGTACATCATCGGAGCAAAGGGGGTACAGGTACATCAAGAGAAAATTCAAGCCATAATGGAGTGGCCTACACCTAAAACCCTTACAGAATTAAGGGTATTTCTAGGCATATGCACTTACTACAGGAAGTTTGTCAAGGGATTCTCTCAATTTTTTGCACTCTTGACCAATTTGACCAAGAAAGGAGCTTTCAAATGGAGTGAAGAGGCCCAATTTACATTCGACAAAATAAAAAATGTGATGAGCACATGCCCAATCTTAGCCCTACCAGATTTCGGCCAACCTTTCACCTTGGAGAGTGATGCCTCAAGAGAAGGTATTGGGGTCATATTGATGCAAAATAGGCACCCTCTTGCCTATGAGATTTGAAAACTCAGGGGACCTGAGTTACTATACATAAGTTATGAAAAATAGATGTTGCCCATCATGCACGCTCTGGCCAAATTTAGACAATACCTGGTAGGTGCACAGTTTGTGGTGAAATCAGATCATAACAGTCTCAAGTACTTGTTGGAGCAGAAGCACTTAAATGAAAGGAACCAAAAATGGGTAAGCAGAATACATGCCTATGACTTTGACATTGATTTTTTCAAAGTGAAGAACAATGTGGTGGCTGATGCATTGTCCAGGAGACCATCCATTTATGCCATGACAAACGTGTTTGTTGATTGGAAGGACCACTTGGTGATGGAATATGCAAAGAATTAGTTTTAATGTTAGGTGATGGATAGGAAAATACAGGACGATAACTTCAGGATCATTGATGGCCTCATCTATTATAAGGGCCGAATGTTTTTGGTTCTTGAATTGGCCTTCAAGGCCAAAGTGTTGCAGGCATTTCATGACTCACCAATGGCAGGTCACGAGGGGATTAGTAAGACATACAGGTAGGTGAGGGAGAGGTTATGAAAGGGCCTCAAGGAGGATGTGATGAGTCACGTCAAGGAGTGTACTACTTTCCAGGAGAATAAGGATGAGCACACTCACCTGACATGGCAACAACAACCCCTACCCATCCTAGAGCACAAGTGGGAAATCATATCCATGGATTTTATCACAGGGTTACCCAAGGCACAGGGGAAGGACTACATTTTCGTAGTGGTCGACAATTTGACAAAGTTTTCACACTTCTTCTCCATTGCTACAGACTTTAGTGCATCACAGGTGGCCAAACTATTGTTTATGGAGATCTTCAGACTGCACAGCCTACCCAAAACTATTGTCAGTGACAGGGATAACAGATTCATGAGTACATTCTGGCAAGAGTTATTTAGGCTAGTTGGTATGGCCTTGACCCCTAGTACTAGATATCATCCTCAGATGGACAGACAAACCAAAGTAGTTAACATATGGGTGGAAGGCTATCTCAGGAATTATGTGGCAGGGCAGTAGAAGGTATGGGTTATATGGCTACATTTGGCGTAATATTTCGACAACACCACCCATCACATGTCCATCAACATGACCCCATTCAGGGAATTATACAACTATGATCCTCATGGAGATTGTTTTTGGTGATAGCAGGGCTCTGATGGTACAGGACTGGGTACAACAGAGTCAAGATATCCTCAGGGAGCTGAAGGATCATCTACAGAGGGCACATAACCAACAGAAGGTCCAAGCATATAAACACAGAGTTGAGTGTACTTTTGAGGTTGGTGACTTAGTTTACCTAAGGCTCAAACCATACAGGAAGGCTTCTATAAAAAGAAGTTGAGCAGAGAAACTACAACCATGTTTCTTTGGTCCTTACATGATCGGTAGTAAGGTAGGTTTCATAGCTTATGAGCTGGAGCTTCCATAGGGCAGCATGATAGATAATGTCTTCCATGTGTCCTGCTTGAAGAGGGCCATCGACCAACACATCACGACCCTTGAGGTGTTTCCTCCATTGGATGAAGAGGGGCAAGTGGTTCTGATTCCGTAGGAGATACTGAAGGTTCGGGAGAAGAGGCTCCAAAAGAGAAGCATTAAAGAGTACTTGATCATATGGAAGGATTTACCCATTGATGATGCCATGTGGGAGAATGAACAGGTGGTACGAGAGACAGGTTTGGAATTTCTTGAGGATAAGCAATTTCCAGCAGGGGAGATTTTAATGTTCCCCACCTCTTGATGAAGATTTCTGGGAAGACTTAGTGGTCTAGGCATCCCCACTAGACCATAGTCTCACAGAGCATGGGGAAAATTCAACCAAAGTAATGTTATATTGTAAAGTTGACTTAGGGAAAAGGTAAAAAGGGTAAAAGAAGTAACTTAATGAAGGAATAGAGCATTGGAGGTTGATTTATGAGTGACCCTAGGGGTTAACTTAACTCAAAAGAGAAACAAAAAATAAGTATAAAGGAAAGTCTAGGGTGCACCTCTCATTTCATCTTGGGTGTTTTTGTATTTTCTTATTGATGCTCTTGAGCATACAGTTTTGAGGGTTTTGATATTACAAAACCTAGAGAACAAATCAATGGTGAAATATGCCACTCAACTTGTTCCAAGCTTGGTCTCGGGGATGAAATAATCCACCCACACCATTCTACATTCGTCATCTATTCAAGAGGACAATAGGGTCGTACTAGTTAGGGTTTTCTAGTAGGGGCGCACCATTGGTTGAGGAACAATTCGATCCATCTTATGGAGAGAGCTTTGGGAGATTTCAACATTAGGGTTTTTCTTGCAGGACCTTTCTCATTAGTTTGGAGTATTTCTTGAGGAGTTTCCATGCCCATATCATTATTTGTATGTTGGGACGATTTGGGAGGAGAGACAATGTCTTAGTGATTAAGTGATTCTTAAATCTAGGAGGCTATACCTCAGATCTGATCTTGAAACTTCTCTCAGGGGTTTGTGACTGCCCGATCTATCATCATGGATAGTTTCAGGTGATTCAAAGACCTTATCCATCTAGGCCAAATTGTTGACCATATTCAGGGTTTCAGGAGGGTCGTACCAATTTAGGGTTTCAACAATTGGAGGAGGAGGAATAAGTATTTGGGCTTCATACTTCAAGAGGAGGTTACTCTTTCCCTGATCTACCATTTGGTGAAGTTTGGGAGTATTTGGGAGTCTTCTTCTTCAGGAGGGTTGAACCCTTGGTCTTCATAGTCTTCAGCAGGATGTACCAACAACTTGAGGGTTAGGCCAAACCCTAGTTTTTGTATTGGAGTTTTCATCCTGCATTTCAGCCTTTGGGAGGTTTACATTGTATTTCTGGGAGCATTTTGTAGCAACTCTTATTCTTGTCTTCAAGCCATTTGAAGCTATTCCAGATCTTCTTCTGTATTGTATCAGGTGCTTGCTTTCTTATAATAAAATATTAGATCTTTGTTTGTGGTTCCATATCTTGTGTATTGTTGAGATATTTATGTGTTGAACTGCATCTTGAATAAACTGTGACTCAATAACTGAAATAAACCCTAAGTCTGAAATATCACTGGCCAACCTACATACACAATAGTGAAACAATAAGTCAGGGATAAGTTAGTGTTCCTAAGAGAAAAAATTGGCTTGGGAACATTACATTCGTGAAGATTTTTGATGCAAACCCACACCCCTCCTAGGGGGATCGCATGACCTAATGGTTCATGATCTTCTGTTGGATGTGAATTATCTCTCGGATCCCTGTAGTATCCTGTCTTATGTACATAGGCCCCTTTAATTTCCTTCAAGTGCAGGTCCGCACAAAACAAATACCTGTGGGCGCTTATAATAAGCCCCTTTTTCCTTTGGGTCAAAACCACAGATGCTAGCCCCTTTTTCCTGGCGGAATCACATATGACCTCGGGCTAGAATAGAGTGCTTAGCCACACAACAGTATTTTGAGTTCTGACACTACAACACTTTGGAACTTCGGGATTCAGAATATTTAACAACAACACACTCCAATTCTCCCAGATGTTGAAGTGATGAACTCTCGAAGAGTTCATTAATGATTGACGGTACACACTCCTTGCCATGATCTACGGTGGATGTCTATTTCGGGACTTTGGGCTTCAAGTGTTTTGAGACTCCAACAAACACTGTCTCCTGAAATTTTGAACGCCAAATTGGTGATCTACGACTCTTGCTCCTCCTATAGCCAACGATTGTGATCAACTACGGAACTCTGGGCTTCGTGACTTCTTGCCTCTAATCACTACTAAAATCTCAAACTGTTGAATGTCGAATTTATGAAGGGAGGATATCTACGATCCACGTTTACCCTTCAACAAATGATCAAGATTAACTTCGGGCTTCGAGACTTTTCACACCAAAACAACTTTCACCCACAATCCTATGGATAATCGAATTTATGAATACTTGGAAATCTTTCGACACATGTACCCAACAACTGACGATCAACATTTACTCCAGAATTCCGGGCTTCAGGGAATTATGCACTACGCACAAAAATAACCAATTTCTCTTGAAGTGTCGAATCCCTGAACCACTCAGGGATCCAACTACTCACACTCTCCCAGTGATCTATGGTGTATATTCACTCCAGGACTTTGGCGCTTCGGGGATTTTTCCTCCCTTGCAACAAACAACGTAAAATTGTTGGAGAAGCGAAGTCCAAAGGACTTGGGGGTTTAAAAACCATTCTCCTTATCCTTAATCCAACGACTGTGATGGATTCTCACACCTCCCAAAAAAATCTCGTCCACTCACTTTTAAACAAAGAGATTTCCTTTCTTAGGGACATACTCTCGCTATCCCTCCTTGATCTTCGTCACTTGAATGACTTGAACTCTGGTACACACCTTTCGCTTCCCTCCTGAGACTTTTCACTTAAAAGACTTGAACCTTGGAACACACTTTGTGCTTCCCTCTCGAGCTTGGGACTTAAATAATTCACTTGCGCACTCCTTGCGTTATCTCTCCTCTGAGCTTGGGACTTGTAAAATTCACATGCGCACTCCTTGCGCTATCTCTAATATGATATTTTTCAACACTTAAAAAAATGTCGACTCCGTTCACTCTTTGCACTGGTATCCCCTCTGATCGTTTATACTCCTTTGAGTATAGGCACACTCCTTGCACTCACTTTGCGTAAACTTACACTATCTCTCCTGAGCTATCTGAACTTGTAGATGATTCAACCTCCGCATTCCTTGCATGGGAACTGTGCACTCCTTGCAGGAGTTTCCCCTTTGATATTTTATACTACTATGAGTGTAGGCGCACTCCTTGTGCTATATTCCTATCCATCCTGAGCTTATGACTGGTTCTGGTATGCCCACCTGACACACTCCTAATAGAAATCTTGAATGAGTTCTAGCACACTCGCGCTATATTTTTAGAGTTTTTCCACAACTCTAACGTGCACTCCTTGCATAACCTTGAGAGCCTAGAATACCTAGAAATTCACACAATAGAGAATTATGTCTATTCCTACAAAGGGACATTTATACACTCATGACATTAATAAACATGCACAATAAACATTAAAAAAAAACATTCATTCAAAGAGAAATATGCTTTTCTATTAAATATTAATGATGTTTACAAGAGTTTGAAATGGTTACAAGACTAGATTGCAACAGAGTCTTAGTTCTTCTCTCCTCTCATCTCTCAATTATAGTCACTTTTTAACTAACTACTTACATCATAAAATACATTGATTTATACAATCTTGGCTTCTCGAGCCTTCTCTCCAAACCATTCTGGTGCTTTCATATCATAATTAAAATCCTCCTACCACTAATATTATTACAATAAATATTCATCTACAATCTTCATATCTGAGGCGATGCTCAGGATCAGTACAAACTACAACCCATTAAAGGCAATTTACACTTATCCTTACACAATACAATGTCTCTCTCTTCCTCAAGCCTTATAAACTTTATTGCATTAAATGATAAATTTAAAACAAAATGAGAAGGATTACACTTCTCTCTCCTCAGGATATTCTCCCTCCATGCACTGTTGCGCTAGCTACTGACACACTGTTGAGTAGGAGGTATGCTCCTGCATCACTTTGGAAATTAAAAAACATCCCAACAATTTCAACCGAGAAGATGGCTACAAACTCAACCAATCTTGGAATCCTATTATCCATCATCTTTCCACTTGATTCTCCTTTTTCTTCTAGGTTCCTTTCTATTGCCTCCTTCTTCGACCTCTTCCCCCCATCCTCTTTTTTCTCCTAACGTTATCCCTTTTTATCCTTGGCTCCCTAATCCTCTTTCTAATCTATTTTATTCTTTAAATTATTTTTAATTATTATTAATTATTAACCCCTTAATTATTTTTAATATTTAGTAATTATTACCCCCCCTTTTAATCATCCAAATTGTTAATCATCCCACCAAATTTTTAGATTTTCCTTTTTTCCTCCAAACCATAGGACTATTAATAAATAATAAAAATCATTTATATTATTTTGAGTCTTTTTATTAATATTTTCCTTCTTCATCATATTCTCTTTACTCTTTATTTTAATTTTATAATCTTAACTAATCTTTTTAACCATTTCAATTTTCATCTTTGACCTCAATAATTCTTATTTTCTAGTCTATTAATGTTTATTCCTTAATTTACCTTATTTTATCCAACGGTTCTCTATTTTACAGCGGTCCTTTTCACATCTATCACTTTATATTATTTCCTTAACAAACTTTTTTATCATTTAAGCTTACTGTCCTTGATGACGGGTGGAGTGTCCACTCAAAACATTGGACGTTTCATAAATTTTGACACAGTTTTTATCCATAAACTATTCTAAAATTATGGATAACTGTGAAAACCTAAATTCTCTAATAATTGTACTTTTAACCACAATTTATTCTTCAACAATATTCAACAGTTTATCATTAGAAATATAATCATAAACAACATCACATCACAATAGATACACAATACACCTGAATTTACATCGAAACCCAAACGAGAGAAAACCACATAATTATATTCTTATATATAAAAAGAATACATTCATTGGAAGAATAAAATTCCAATTCTCTAAATATAACTGGAAGGAGGCTCCAACCTTAAGGAAGCTACAACTCCCTGATTCTTTGGCTCCAACCAGAAGGAGGATACAACCCCCTAGGTTCTCTAGATACAATAGAAAGGTGGCTACAACCACCTTTCCTTGCCTTGTCCTTCCACCCTAAAATATAAATGTAGATCAACTGTCACAAACTCTGTCACTGTCATAACTCTGTCACTGTCACTGTCTCTATCACTATCTCATTATCCGATATCTGATCATCAACCAACTAAACCTGTACCATACCATGAATCAAGTGTATACCAATATTTATCCAGGTGGATATCGGTGCCCACCCACCTATTACAACTGGCTCAAAATAGTCTTATGGCGACTTACTATTTTTAGTAGTTTTTTGGTTCCTAAACTTCCAGGGCCATTTTGAGGGCCTAAATGAAGTATTTTCGGGATTGAGAACCTCAATGAAAATCAAACTATCTTATAGAGCCCACAAAATGAATCTCCTTGACGATTCCTTTCTAATGAGCTATTGTGCGCCCCAAACGGAGATTGTATGCCAAATTTATGCCCCTGGGAAGTTGATACACCAAACTACCCAAAATGGGGTCGACAAAACTATTGGATTTTCATCTTCTGGGGTTAGGGTTTTGGATTTTATTGATGCTAAAAATGACTTTAGAGCCTCATTGTAATCATATTCTTTTGAATGTGAGTAGTTGTCACATCTCTTATTAGAGATAAGTTTCCACCATTCTAGCGAGTCATTCACTCTGTATTTCTACAGTTTTTTACATTTCGCCCAATAATAGAAATTGTGTGTATCTATGTGTTTATGGTTGCATCTCTGATATATTTCTGTTATATTATTGGATATCTGAGATATATCTGTACATTTATTTATTATATCTCCACTCTCATTTCGTGTCGAAAATAATATGAATCAGTGGTATCAAAGCAGGATGTTCTTAATCATTTTTTTCAGTGCATGTCCCCGACGAGGTCCAAGTATAGAAAGTTGGGTCTCGAGCTTGTCTCTCTTGAGGAAAATTGCTCTCGAATGCCCAATAAACCCTCCATGGTGGAAGAAAATAAAAACGACAGAGCAGGCAATTTAATTAATATGTTGCTTGAGAAATCTCTCACGCGACAAAGGGATGAAATGATGGAGAATTTTTTTGACATCCTTCAACGCCTATTGATAACAACTAGTGCATCTTCATCAAGAGACCACTTTGGAGGTACCTCACCTTTCAAGGTACAAGTTAATTTTTATATTCCCATATTTGAAAGACAGATAGATTCATATGCCCTAGAAAATTGGTTAAATCTGCTAGAAGGTTATTTCTCTGTTCAAAATTTTTCCGATAGGGAAAATATCACCTTCACACTCCTTAAATATCTCCCCCATGTCAAACATTGATGGGAAACTTACTGGGATAAAACTTACACAAAGGAGTTTGGAATATGGGGTCGATCTCACTTGGGATTATTTTGTGGACGCAATCAAGGAACAATATTACCCTATTGGTAACTTTGATGACCAGTACATGAGATGGACCACACTACGTCAAGAGAGGGGCCAAGAAGTTCCAGCGTTCACCAATATCTTCCATACCTTGTGCACCAAGTTGGGTATCAAATATTATGAGAGACATTTGGTTTTGAAATATTGTAGGGATCTACATAGGTACATTCAAACTGAAATGGAGTTTCTGGACATCTCATTGCTGGGAGTTTCCTATCAATATGATGTCAAAATTGAGCAGAAATTTAGGCACCATAACAAATGAGAGTTTGGGTTTGAAAATATGCAACAACCAAAGTATGATAAAGACGACCCTAAAAAATAGACTCTCGAAAACCCGTGCAAGCCACAGGAAAATAAGGGTAATGGAAAGAAGAAGAAGGACACTGGAAAGTGGTGTGATTTCCACAAGATCCCTTGGCACAACACTGATGAATGTTGCTCAAAATAGTCATTGGTGGATGAGATCAAAGAAAAGGAGTTGAACCCTTATTCAGAATATGATTAAGAAAATAGTGGAAAAAGACAGATCATCAAAGCAGACCTCACTGCTACTGTCATGACCGCAACAATTCAACCAGAAGAAACAACAGATCCTGAATAGGGGGGTAACCTTTTTCATCACAGATGTGAGTGAAGGGGACCCCACTACATTTTATTGTTGATAACGAAATCCATAAGAACCTCATTTTAGCATAGTTCGTCAAACAATTGGGATTGTCGAGAACACCACACCCATAACCATATAACATCGAGTGGCTTCACCAGGGACAAGATCTTTGTGTCAGCCAATAATGTCGATTGTCATACGGGCATCCATCCCTTCAAGGATGAGGTATTATGTAATGTTTCCCTGCTAGATGTCTTTAATATTCTCTTGGGCTAGCCATATATGTGGAAGAGCCATGCTATCTATGATTCTCAACTTCATAGTGTCATTGTTACTCTGGGGGGGTCATCTCTACAAGATACTAGAGGTAGATCCAACTACTGTCCCACCTAAACAGTGTCGCAAGGTAGTATCTCATACTACAAAATTCAGCTTATTCATAATATATTCAAAAGGTGAACAAAAGAACACCATTGTAGCCTCATTCCAAGCACCTTCTATCCAACAGAAGTAGGTTGACAATATTGAAGCAAAGCGCAAAGATTCCTTCTACACACAACCATCGCATGTAGCCAGACTGGTTAAAAAGGTCCAACCCTTCCAGCCACAGGTTTGTAACAACCTTCAACAATCTAAGCAGCACAACTTCTCTAGCAAGGCAAGCAACTCATCAATATGAAGATTCAACAAACGCTTTTCCCTTTCCCCCAAGCACTCAATGCAATGGATACCATTTCTTCCTAAGGAGGGAGGATTGAACCAGGTGGATATCGGTGGCCACCCACCTATTCCAACTATCTAAAAATAGTCTTCTAACGCTTACTATTTTTAGTAGTTTTTTAGTTCTTAAACTTTCAGGGCCATTTTAAGGGCCTAAATGAAGTACTTTTCGAGATCGAGCACTTCAATGATAGCTGAAGGATTTTATTGAGCCCACAAAATGAATATCCTCAATGATACCTTTCCAAATAGATATCGTGTGACCCAAATGAATATCATATGCCAAAGTTACACCCCTGGGAAGTCGATACATCAAACTACCCAAAACGGGGTGCACAAAACTGTTGGCTTTTCATCTTCCTGGGTTAGGGTTTTGGATTTTATTTATGTTAAAAATTCCTTTAGAGCCTCATTGTAATCATATTCTTGGAAATGTGAGTAGTCATCACATATCTTCTCATAGATAAGTTTCCACCATTCTAGTGAGTCTTTTACTCTGTATTTCTACAATTTTGTATAGTTCGCTCATTAATAGAAATTGTGTATTACTATATCTCTGTGTTTATGGTTACATATATGATATATTTCTGTTGTATTATTGGATATCTGAGATATCTCTGTACATTTCTTTATTATATATCCACTCTCATTTCATGCCGAAAATAATCAGGATCAAATATACATACTATCTCATGCATCAATCATGAACCAAAAGATACATCAACAATGAGTAGTGAATCATGAACTAGAGCATTAACCATGTACAACCATTATCATATACCATACCATCAATCATATGCAGATATATATCATGTCATCACTGAAACATTCTAAATACCCTATGCATGTCCCTCATGCATATGTCACCATACACCATGCATAACCCTCAACCATGTACAAACAACTCAAGGATGTGAACTATAAGAGCCATATCAATGTTGTAACATACATACAAGTGCTTCTCACTCAACCAACTAACCAACATATACCATATCCAAGTACAAGAACAACCATACCAATAACTCCTCAATAATTCACAACATCATAAGCAAATCTAAGCATCACAATAAACTAATAACCATACGAAAACTTTTGTAGCTTATCTGAACCTATAAAATTCTGACCTGTGAACTTGATTTCAAACTCTAGGGACCTAGTACCAACATCTATTCAAATTTTCATGATATTTTCATATGTATGAAAATTTACCTTCTACATCCTGTGTATATACAGTCTTTTCCTCACTGCATCCCACATACATATGCTCCCTCTCAGGTCTGCAACTCGTGTATACCTAAAAAACTAGGGTTTTGCTGTAAATATGAGATTTTCACCATCAAATCTTCTTTTCTACCTCATAAAACAACGCTACAACCTTAGAAAAATATAACTAGATCACAAGAAAGATAAGTAATGAATAAGTGCGTGAGTGTACATATGAATGATTCCTTAAAGTGCTTATATACTTGTTATAGGTAACTCCTATCCTTATTTCCAGGCTTCTAGGGTTTTCTTGTTACAACAAATTTACCCCTTTGACAAAGACTTATAAAAAACTAGGGCCTTCTTGTCCACTCTTTGGGGCTTGCAACTTTACAAGGCCATATCTCCCTGACCGTGAGGAACTAAGCGACATTCCTCATATCACCGAAAATGAAATGTATAGTAATATCCATTTATGAGGGTCTTTCCTGCATTCACACTGTCTTTTCTATACATATTCATATTTCAACTTCGGGTACCAAAACCACACTGTCGGGGATACCAAAATTCTTCAAGGGTTTACATCAATGAAAACCGATTGTCTAAAACAATTTTTCAACATGCCCTAATTAAAAACTTGTTCTAAGTTTGGTTCCCATGATGAAGTACATTCATAGGCTCGAGAGCCCTCTTTAGTCCTGCCATGATTTTTTGTTGATGCCTCATATCTTCTTCTCAATATTTTTCTAGAGAATACCCATGGGGCTCCCTCATTTATGTGTTAAGTTGTAATACTACATTACATTCTGTTGCTTTTGATTTTGAGCCTAATGCCATCTTTAGCTTGTTGTTATTTAGCCTCTTATGCATTCTCATCAGTTTCTAGCCTTGCAATTATTTCCTTTATGACTTGACACCTTTTTCCTTGGAGGAAAATTTCCCTTGAGTTCCCATATCCTGCACATGATTCCTTGCATTATGCATAGGTATGTTGCACTTGGAACTAGTTTTCTTTCCCATGACACACATTTCATCCATTGTATTCTACCATTATTTACTCTTTTTTCAGGGTTTCATAATATGAAAAAGACAAATAAATTCAAATAGAAAAATAACATGGGAATGAGTCTTCTATATCTATATTGGCAGCAGTAGAGTCACATTTGAACAAATCACAAAGTTTTGAGTCCAATATAAACATTTGGGTTTATTATGGATTTAGGAAACTGGTCTAGTTACATAGAGTTTTTACTCCTCCAAATGGTTATTGTTCCAGTCACTATGAAGAGTCTTTTGTTTCCTCCTACATCACATACTTACATCAATGATCATTTTCAGTCCATGTTTCCTAAGTCACATAATGTGTTGTGTTCTTGTTCATAGGAAGTTTATCCTGTGTTGGCCATTCTGCATAAATGATTGGCTTTGCAAGTTGACCTTCCCATGTGTCAAGTCCATATTAGAATAAGAAGTATCATTGTCTTATACTCATGATAGTATGGAGGGTCCTCCTTGAATTTCTTCTGGTGAGTTAATCTCTTATTGACTGCAACAAATTTCTCTGAGAGTTTGACCTAGAGTTGCACCCTGGCCCTATTTACATCACTTATAGGTAATCTTGTGTTCAACATATGACATTCCATCATTGGTCACTGACTGAGTGGTTTCCCTTGTGTTTGATGACAATAACATTATTCACACATTTGGATTCATGCAATACCTTGGATTACATTTTTCCCTATTAGTGGTTTCCTCTCCTTTTTCAATATTCTTGATTATTAGTTTTTATTAAAAGGGTCCTCTTCATGCGCTATTTACATCTGGTGCACATGGGGAACATACTTCATGGTGGTCCTTACAATATTCCATCTGATTCCTTCCAAATCTTTAGAATTCTGCTACTCCTCACATTGGATGATGGGATATTCCTTAATTCCCTCCTTTTAGTGGATCTCTTCCTATTGACTTCAACACATCTTTCTCTAGGACAAAGATACATAGTCATTTATAGTACCTTGGGGTTTGTAGTCATTAGTGGTAGGTTCCCTTGCTATTGATAGTGAGAATACATCAATGTCCCCTGATCGGTAGATTATACTAGGTGCTCGACATCATATCCTCTATTCACACTTGTTATATCATTATTGGAGGGTTGTATCACTTTTTTTAATGGTATATATCACTGACCGATAATCAAAAGGTGTCCCACCATGTTCAACTCCAACACATCTATTCACATAGTGCAGACTCATACCACGGTGGCTGGGTTGAATACCTTGGGAATGTAGTGGCATCACCTATTTTTATATTTCTTTCCGGGTCACAATTGGATTGTACCACACCACACATGTATACTCATGAAGGATATGTTTTTCCATCTCTTGCCCCTGCTATCCTTCATTATTTCCGAGACATATATCTACTGTGTATTTATTTGTGGCTATGATCTGTGTTTGGCATGGACCCACCATGTATCTCTTTCATGACCATGATCAGTACTATGTATACATATTACATGGATCCATAGTGTACTTGATTGGTGGTCATGCTTATCATCACACCTGAGCATGGGTATTCCCTCCTCGGGAATTGAGTGGTTTCGACTCATTTCTATGTTGGTTTTTGTCCTTAGATTAGATTTTGGTGACCTTCACCCTCGACTAACTTCTCTTGAAGACATGTAATGTATTTCGGCCATTAGTTGCTATTTTGACCTCACACATTAGGGGGAATGTGTTATAGCATCAAATGCCACCTCTAAATCTTTGATGTCCTTGTTGGCCTTATCCCTATCCTCCTTACATAAAATTATTCCACATAATTGCTTGATTCCTTCTAAAAAACAATATTTTGAAGGATGTATGCACCCTCACATCTATGAAACCCATGTACATGTGGGCTACTTAAGGGATACCCACGTACATGGTAATAATTGTTAAAAAAGAAATACAATTATGCTGAAATTAATGATGAGTTGTAGGATTGGTTATTTTTCTAACTCTTTTTTCCCATTCTAAATTGTCTCTAATTAACTAGAGACCACATAAAAGGAAAATTTACCTCATGGAGAAAGGTAATAATACTTTTCACATTCAAGGAAACACTCATTTGGCTATTCCCCTCGAGCCTTTAAGCACATTATAAACCTGTTGTTGATGATTTCTTGACTTGGAAACCCTTGTTTTCAATTTCCCTTTATCACCAACATTATCTTTCCAATAGTTTTACTTTGTAATATCCCTAGGCTGCACCCAATTGTAAATGTAAATGAAAATGTACTTAAGCTGGTGAGCTGTATGACATCATTTTATATGCACATTTCATGGTATAGTGTGCACCTGTACTGCAAAGTAAAAGGAGGAAGTGTGCACATTCCTGGATACCGTGCACAACAACTTGAGTGCGCGTGATTGTGAGGCCAATGAACCTTTGTGTATATGATATGTTTTATAGGTTGGTGAGCCAGTTATTATAATCTAGGATGCTTATGTTTTGATTAGGCCAGAGAGCCTAGATGTTAAAGGCTAGTGTGCCTGTTTTTGTACATGTCTCATAATTAATATAAATACATCGATGCACGCATACCAACCACGATAAAAGAGATGGGGGACTAAAATCCACTGGTTAGGGAAAGGGAGGGGCTAAGTTAAGGAAATGGGCTAAGCTAAGGAGATTAAGCCAAAAAGGAATATTATATTAATATTTCTTAAATATAAAGTATGGATAATTATTTTATCCTAAGTTCTAAAGTTGGGGACAAGTGGGCCAAAGTAGCTCCCAACATGACAAGTGTCAAGTTGGGGACATGCATACATATTGTTGGGACTTAGTTCATTTCCTATCATATTTTCCATCATTTAGCTAGGCAGTCAATCATCCAAGAGTATTCACACCCATTGAGTTATCCTTTGTATCTTCATGACTGTACCTGAACCCATATCCATATCCATTTTTGTGTTGGTGTGTCTAGTTAGCTTGGGATATGGACTGAAGAAGTGGGTTGTCAGGCCCGTGAGAAATTCTCTGGGTGAGAGAATTGCTGGGGATTGATTTTCTGGAGGTGTTGAACTACAGCTATAGTGCTCTGAGACTTCCTGTCCGACCTATTCCTGAATCCTGGAAAGGAAGTGGGGCAACCAAAGGACTGTTGAGAAGAGAAGGGGCACACTTCCTGGGTGGGACAGGCATGTGGGGAATGAGGGACTGTAGGCTGTTAGTTGAGTGAGCACCTATNAAGTATGGATAATTATTTTATCCTAAGTTCTAAAGTTGGGGACAAGTGGGCCAAAGTAGCTCCCAACATGACAAGTGTCAAGTTGGGGACATGCATACATATTGTTGGGACTTAGTTCATTTCCTATCATATTTTCCATCATTTAGCTAGGCAGTCAATCATCCAAGAGTATTCACACCCATTGAGTTATCCTTTGTATCTTCATGACTGTACCTGAACCCATATCCATATCCATTTTTGTGTTGGTGTGTCTAGTTAGCTTGGGATATGGACTGAAGAAGTGGGTTGTCAGGCCCGTGAGAAATTCTCTGGGTGAGAGAATTGCTGGGGATTGATTTTCTGGAGGTGTTGAACTACAGCTATAGTGCTCTGAGACTTCCTGTCCGACCTATTCCTGAATCCTGGAAAGGAAGTGGGGCAACCAAAGGACTGTTGAGAAGAGAAGGGGCACACTTCCTGGGTGGGACAGGCATGTGGGGAATGAGGGACTGTAGGCTGTTAGTTGAGTGAGCACCTATGACAGATTCTTTCCTATTGTCCATGAGCCTTTAGCCTGGTTAGGAATCCCTTTACCTGGGTGGAGTTTAGTCCCAGATCGGGGGTGACTCACTGTTGAGATTGATGAACCGTGTGGTCTAAGGCTGGGAGGTTCGTGGAAGGTCTGTACGCAGTTGGTGATATTCTCACAAAGATAAATGTCAATTGTGTGATAAATTTACATGCTGCATTGTTATTTACGTGTTTAATTTTATGGGTTTATCCTATGCGTGATTATAACTGTCTGTATGTTTATGGGTATTTCCTGTATATGTTGCATGTCTATGCTATTGTTATTTCAGTGTGAATCCATGCATTTAAGAAATGTATTTGTCTATTTATGTTTTACATGTAAAGCTTCCGCAAGTGTTCTGTGTGCATATGTTTTAATTGCATGCAGTTAAATTTTTTTATGTGGCATAGCTCAGTTGGTTGCTGGGTGTGTTACAGTATGTTCCGCAAAGAGAACAAGAGAGTTCTCTCGTGTAGCGTGGCCCGACCATGGGTGGTAGGGTATGTTACAAATTGGTATCAGAGCTTCAGTTTTCAGCACTGAACCTGGATGGGCCGAGCAAGTTCAGTTGAAGAGAATATTCATAGAAGATTTATTTCAAACGGGCCAAATTTCGAGTTGTAGAGCGTCCATGGTAAATTTTGGAAGCAACGACGCAGAATTGGGAAAATCCCCAATTCCTATTGTTAAATTCGTGAGAAAATGGAGAAATCCAGCCATGCGATGAGATATTACTGATTAAATATATGTTTTAACAAATTCGGACCTAGAATTGGTCGAATTTGAAGTTACAGTGTAGCCATGACAGATGGAGCGAGATTAATAAATAAAATTCTCAATTCGTGACTAATTTTTGGGTAAATTCATTCCAGAAATGTCAACCCACAACGATTTGTTGTTGCAGAAGTTGAATGGGTGTTATCGGGGTGAAATTGAATAAATTTCATAGTTTTAGAATGTCTATGGTAAATTGGGGAAAAAATTAAGCAAAAGCCCCATTTTCTGCAGCGGAATTCACAAGGAATTGATGCGCATAAAAATGAATGTGCACAGGTGGGCGCACTAAAAATGCATGATGTGCAGTGAAAAGCTTGTGATAGGTAAAATTCGACATTGCGTGACAAGATATTGGCGTGTTGGTGCACGCGCTAAATTTTGGCGCCATGCAGAAAAATGTTAGTGTGCAGGTGTGCATGCTAAATTTCAGTGCCGCGCGGAAAAAATTTAGTGTGCAGGTGTGTGCACTAAATTTTGGTGCCACGTGGAAAAATGTTGGTGTGCCAGTACGCGCACTAAAATCAGCTTTGTGTGGTGTGCACATTCATAATAATGGCATGTGTGATGTGTGCAGTATTGGCACAACATAGTGGAGTTTGGTAGCTGCGCGCGCACTGTGGGTATATGTTGTCGCGTGTCAGCTTAGTTAGTTGTGCGCGCAGAGTTTTAATACGCGGTGGAGATATACTAAACTCTGGCATGGTGAAATGCATCGAGTGAAATGCGCATGAAATATCTGTGAGCAGTACAAAAACTGTGCGCGGTGGATATCAGCACGCGGTACAAAAACTGCACGAGGTGGATATTGGCGCGCGACATAAAAGTAGTACGCGCAAGTTAGTAGCCCGACAGAGAAGTGATACACAGTGGTTTTAAAGTGCGCAAAGCACGATTTCCCTTGTGTTGTTGCTACGCATGGTAAATATGGGTTTACAGGTTGAAATTTTTGCGTGCAGAGTCATTTGGAAGGTGAATAACAACAAAAACCAATGATTTTCTGCGACGTTTTATATCATTTGAACGTCATCTTATTACAACACACTTTTTAGGGCCTTACGAGCGTTTTTAGCAACTCAAAAATGATGAGACAGAGGTGTACCAAAGGTACACTATGTCTCTATAGCTCAAATGAAAGAACTCAGATAGATCTTTCTAATGGTATAAATTGTTCGTCAAATAGAGCATTTTTGAGAAAGTTACAACACAAACAGTGAAGGGTAAATTTTAAGACCCCACTAACTTCAAAGAGCCATAACTTTCTACTCCGGAATCAGATTGAGGTGCATGAGTAGTCAATGGAAATATATTAATCCATAGAATACAATCAAAGAGTTCAATTAAATTTCTAGGCATGTTAAAAGTGTTTAATATGGAAAAGAAGGTACTTGTAGAATTCCAGACCAAAAACACAAATTGGCCTAGAACTTTAGTAGGCTATAATTAGCAGCCCAGAACCAGAATGAGGTGAAACTTGGACATAATGTACATAATATGATTATAAAAAAACCCAATTGAGATCATACGAAAATTCCAATGGAGTAGGTGCAGAAATGTATAATTACAACCCAGAGTTGCGCCAAGTGGAAGTATGAACAAAAAAGTTAATGGGAAAATTTCGAATGGCCATAACTTTCTGCTCCAGACTCGGAATTGAGCATGTGAGTAGGCGTTGGAAAGGTATCAGATAGTGGAATCTACATATCCACCCAAAAAATTGATCTAGACATTCAATTTTCTAGGAAATAGAAGAAAGAGTTCTGATATATAATTGAACCAAAATGGTTCATATTTTTCATAAAAATTATTGAAACAGTTAGCTTGACAAAGTTTGTTGGCTGCAAATTTTGTAGAGTTAACAACAAATAGATCAGATCAAGATCAACATAGAGTCTAGAGGAATGGAAGAGGCACAAGGGACTTATAGTCAGGAAGATGAAATTAGAGGAATGGATGTCCATTTTGGCATTAAAGGAACAAACTCCAATGGACTTGGAGGAGAAAAGGATGAAAACATGAATATGGCAAAGACCATAAAAAAATTGCAGAAGGATGTCCAAAGCCATAAATTTGATAATGAAAGGCTTATGAAAGCCAAGGAGCAACAAGATGACTTCAACATGAAGTTATTGGAGAAATTGAACAAAATAGAAAAGATATTGGACAAGGAGAGTGGCTCAAGCAAATCAGGAAGTCACATGCCTTCTAATGACAAATGAAAAGCAAGAAGTGTTAGCAGACATCACCATCACTCCCCAAGGAATTCCAATAAGAGAGCACACAAAATCTCGAGTCCATCCCCTGTCAGAAAGCATAATAGGTCTGGGGAGGATGAGCTACGAGGAGAAATGAACAAAATCAAACCTCCTACATTTGATGGTGAGAACAAGAAGGATGATGATGCATAAACATGGTTGCTGGGCATGAGAAAGTATTTCCAATTGCATAATTATTCTTCTCATGCAGAAGGTAGAATTTCTATCTATCAACTCAAATGAAAAGCATCCATGTGGTGGGATCATCTTGTGCAGGTGCAACACATTAAAGAGAAAATTGTCACTTGGAGAGGATTCAAGAGGTATTTTGAGAAGAAATACTTGACTAAGAGATATTATGACAAGAAAATGAAAGAGTTCTTCGAACTCAATCTTGGGAGTATGAGAGAAGGTTTCTAGAACTGCTGAAGTATGTCTCTTTCATCAGGGATTGGATTGTCAAAATTCAAAGGTATTTGAGTGGACTACCATCATTTATCAACGACAAAATACAGTATGATGATCCAAAGACATTGGATGAGACCATAAGGTGAGCTAAATGCCTTTATGATCAACCAAAATTCAAGGCCAACTTTCCAAAAAGATTGGGAAGACAAAAATAAATTCAAAGTGGATCAAAGGAAGAAGGGATCTAAGCCACAATTCTTCAGAAATAATACACAGGGAAAACAAAACCCTAGAGAGCCTAGAATGATTGAAACGGGGGGTCAAAGACCAAGGCATCCACCTATTCAATGTTGGGATTGTAAAGGAGATCACATGTTCAGATATTGTCCTCACAGAGGTGAAAAAGGGAGAACTATTCACAATGCACAACAAGTTGAAATAGTGGAGGACATGGGCAGAAATGCGCCAAGGATCTATGCAGCCATGGACAACAAGAAAGCAGAGTATCAATCACATATGATTGAAGTGGAAGGTATGATCAACAACCAAACCATTGCTATTTTAATTGATTCAGGAGATAGTCATAGTTATATAGATCCTAAGATGGTGGAAAGTTTGCATTTGCCAAGAAGCAAGCATGGGAAATCTTGGTTGGTGCAGCTGGCTATAGGAGCCAAAATAAAATCTAATGAGATGGTTAAGTCATGTCTTATGGACATGAATGGACTGAACACCAAGGCAGATTTGAACATCTTACCTTTAGGTTCCTATGACTATCTAATTGGGATGGATTGGTTGGACCAACATCATGCTCTCTTAGACTGTAATAACAAAGAATTTACTTGATTGGATGAGAAAGGGAACCTAAGGAGAGTGCAGGGAGTTCCTAGGGCTGTAACCATAAGAGAGATTTCAGCATTGCAGCTGAAGAAATGTTACAGAAGAAGGTGTCAAATATTTTTAGCACATATGGAAGAGACA
Organism: Picea sitchensis; assembly: GCA_010110895.2. Lineage (NCBI taxonomy): Eukaryota > Viridiplantae > Streptophyta > Pinopsida > Pinales > Pinaceae > Picea > Picea sitchensis. Next base: position 42,077 of record SNQJ01S0024006.1, read on the forward strand.
CCTAGAGATAAGGTGCCAAATTTGGAAGATCATGCAGTCTTGGAAGAGTTTGAATATGTGTTCAAGAAGGTACCGGGACTACCCCCAAAGAGAGATATTGATTTTTCTATAAATCTAATGCCTGGAGCAACTCCAGTGTCAAAGAATCCTTACATAATGAGTACACCAGAGCTAAAGGAGTTGCAAATGCAACTTGAGGAACTTTTGAAGAAGGGGTATATACGCCCAAGTGTGTCACCTTGGGATTCCCCAGTCTTGTTCATGAAGAAGAAATATGGAACATTAATATTGTGCATTGATTTCAGACAATTGAATAAAGTGACTGTAAAGAACAAGTATCCTTTGCCAATAATTTATGATCTCTTTGATCAATTGAAGGATGCAAAGATCTTTTCAAAGATAGATCTCAGGTTAGGATACCATCAGGTAAGGATTAAAGAGGAAGATATTAGCAAGACCGCTTTCAGGACAAGGTATGGTCATTATGAGTTCACAGTGGTGCCATTTGGGTTGTCAAATGCACCAGCTATTTTCATGTACTTAATGAATGGTGTTTTCCAAGAATAATTAGACAAGTTTGTCATTGTATTTTGGATGACATTATTATATACTCTAATTCAAAAGAAGATCATGAGCATCATTTGAGAATGGTGTTGCAAGTATTAAGGGAGCATAAGTTGTATGCCAAGTTGAGAAAGTGATCATTTTATCAAAAGAAAATTCATTATTTGGGGCACATTATTTCAAAGGATGGGATAACAGTGGATACTGAGAAGATAGAAGCCATTAGAGAATGGTCAAATCCAAAGAATGTGATAGAGGTCAGATCATTCATGGGCCTTGCAGGATACTACAAGAGATTTATTGAAGGATTTTCAAAGATTGCACACCCAATCACTTCATTGCAAAGAAGGGGTGTGAATTTTCAGTGGACATTGGATTGTGAAAAGAGTTTCCAACACTTGAAACAGTTACTAACAAGTTCTCTAATACTAAGGATTGCAGACCCAAATGAAGACTTCATTGTATGCACAGATGCAAGTAAAGAGGGACTTGGTGGATTCCTCACTCAAAATGGGTTTGTTATATGTTATGAATCAAGGAAGTTGAACGATCATGAAGGAAACTATGCCACTCATGATTTGGAGTTGGCAGCCATAATGCATGCATTGAGGAAATGGAGACACTACCTTATGGGAAAAAGGTTTGAGCTCAACATAGACCACAATGGTCTGAAATATTTCTTTGATCAACCAAATCTAAATGCTAGGCAAAGCAGATGGTTGGAATTTTTAAGTGAATATGACTTTGATATAAAGCATATCAAAGGGGAAGAGAACAAAGTGGTTGATTCACTCAACATAAGAGTACACGAATTGCATGCTATAGCCATTATCATGTACCAATCAGATTTGAAAGATAGACTTATAGAGGCTGCAAAATTAGATTTGCATTACAAGGAATTAGTGGCAAAATTACAGCAAGGTATTTTGCAACAAAAAATTGAAGATTACAAGCTAGATAATGATGAAATTCTCAAGTACAGGGGCAGAATTTATGTACCAAATTCTTAGGAGTTGAAAAATATGATATTGAGAGAAATGCATAATGTGCCTTATGCTGGGCACCTAGGATATCAGAAAACTATTGCAGTTGTCAAGAGCCAATATTATTGGCCAGGTATGAAGAAAGGGGTTGCTGATTTTATTTCCAGATGTTTGGAATGTCAAAAGGTAAAGGCTGAGCATAGACACCTAGCTGGTTTGCTATAGCCATTACCCATTCCTGAGTGGAAATGGGAAGTTGTAACCATGGATTTTATCACCAAACTTCCCAGAACAAACTAGAAACATGATTCTATCATGGTGGTGGTGGATAAGCTTACTAAAGTTGCCCATTTTATTCCAGTTAAACTCACTCACAAGGCATCGAACATTGTTGATGTTTATATGAGGGAAATTGCTAGATTACATGGCATACCCAAGACAATTGTGTTGGATAGAGATCCAAAATTTACCTCAAAATTTTGGAAAGGATTATTTAATGGATTTGGAACAAATTTGAATTTCGGTACAACTTATCATCCAGAATCGGATGGACAAACATAGAGGGTGAATCAAGTGATTGAGGATATGTTAAGAATGCATGTGATGGATAAACCATCAAAATGGGAAGCCTACCTACACTTGGTATAGTTTTCTTATAACAACGGGTACCAAGCATCTCTAAAGATGAGCCCATTTGAGGCACTTTATGGCAGAAAGTGAAATACACTAGTAAGTTGGGATAACCTAGCAGACAGAGCAGTGGTTGGGCCAGATTTTATCAGGGAAATGGAGGAGAAAATGATTAAAATAAAACAAAATTTAAAGGTTGCCCAAGAAAGACAGAAAAGCTATGCTGATAAGGGCATAACTCACAGGGAATTTAAAGTGGGTGATCATGTATTCTTGAAAGTGAAGGCCAACAAAAGTTCCCTGAAATTGGGAAATTACTCAAAGTTGGCAGCTTGCTATTGTGGGTCATTCAAAATCCTAGAGAGGATTGGTCCAGTTGCTTATATGATTGCATTACCTGCATCTATGTCTGTTCATAATTTATTCCATGTATCATTGCTAAAGAAATATATACTTGATGCTAATCATGTTATTGATTGGAATGTGATTCAAGTGGAGAAAGAAGGCACTCTTCAAGTTCATCCGGTACGCATTCTCGATCGAAAAATAAAATAGCTCCGGAACTGAGCCATAGGGCTTGTAAAGGTCCAATGGACCTCATACGGTTTTGAGGACGCTACTTGGGAGCATGAGGATGAAATGTGGGCATAATACCCACATCTTTTTGAGGATTTTTGAAATTTTGTTCTACATGGGTACATGATGCACTGAGGACAGTGCATAAATAAGGGGAGGGGATTGTAATATCCCTAGGCTGCGCCCGATTGTAAATTTAAATGCAAATTTACTTAATCTGGTGAGTATGCACATTTCATGGTATAGTGTGCGCATGCACTACACAGTAAAAGGAGGAAGTGTGCACATTCCTGGATACCGCGCGCAACAACTTGAGTGCGCGCGATTGTGAGGCCAACGAACCTTTGTGTATATGCTATGTTGTATAGGCTAGTGAACCAGTTATTATAAGCTAGGATTATTATGTTTTGATTAGGGCAGAGAGCCTAGATGTTAAAGACCAGTGCGCCTGTTTTTGTACATGTCCCATAATTAATATAAATACATCGATACACGCAAACCGACAACGATAAAAGAGATGGGAACCTAAACTCCAATGGTTAGGGAAAGGGAGGGGCTAAGTTAAGGAAAGGGGCTAAGCTAAGGAGCTTAATCCAAAAAGGAATATTATATTAATATTTCTTAAATATAAAGTATGGATAATTATTTTATCCTAAGTTCTAAAGTTGGGGACAAGTGGGCCA
>SNQJ01S0024006.1:47100-58471 GCA_010110895.2 Picea sitchensis
TTATAGCAGTAATGATATGTTTTACTCTGAGTTAAATGTGTTTATTTGTTTAAATGCATGGGATATATGATATCTGTATGAGCTTGTACAAATGGGTATCAGAGTGCGAGTAAGCCCAGAGTTCTGAAATGGGTGTGCTACAATGGTTATGTTCTTTCTTTTTGTGACGCCAATTTTTATGTGGTGTGTATCGCGCGGTAAGTTGCATGTAGATGCCATGAACTTTACAAAAGTTCTGAAATTCTCTTGACATGTATTCTCCTCCTTTGTCAATTCTTAGAAACTTGATGTAATAGCCAATTTGCTTCTCCACAAGTGATTTACACTGTTGAAAACAACCCAATGCGTCAGATTTATGCTTTAGGAAATAAATCCATGTCTTTCTTGAGAATACATCAACACATGTCAGAAAATAAGTATTGCCTCCTATGGACGGAGTTTGCATTGGTCCACAAATTTTTGAATGTATAATTTCCAGTGGAGATTTTTCTCTGTAAGACTTGCCAACTGGAAATGATTCTCTATGCTCCTTGCCAAATATGCAGCCTTCACATATCCTTTCTAGATTTTCAATCAATGGAAAACCTTTTACCATATCTTTTTTGTGTAGCAACTTTATACCTCCAAAGTTCAAATGTCAAAATATGAAATTCCATAACCAGGAATCATCATGTATTTCAGATTGGAATGTTGCCTTCAACTCTGCGCCATTTTCTCCTTTCTTGATACTGCGCAAACTATTTTCTTCGTTAGTACTGTGTGCACTTTATGTTGTAAATGAAGTGTCTAACTGTGCACTTTTTCATTTATCAACAACTAGTGTTGTATTCTTATTCTTGGTCGGCTTCAATGTCAATGAGAACATTTTTTTACTTGTCATATGGATTTTTGCAATAAGTAGATTGTTTGGCCATTTATCCATAATCACACAATGGTTATCTTCTATGTAGATTATGTATCCTTTTTGTAACAACTATCCTATGCTCATCAGATTATGCTTCAGACCAGAAACATAATACACATCGGACATAACTCTTTATTCTCCTTGCTTTATTAAAATGTTTATACTTACTTTACCTAAGACAGTGACTTGAATATATGTTCCAAGTGTAACCTTCATTTGGACTGACTCATCCAAACTAGAAAATAATTCTATGTTTATTTTCATGTGTTTACTGCATCCTGAATCTAAATACCATATGTTAGATGGACTTGGTTGAGCAACATTGCATTCAATTGGTGAGATGATGTTAGGAATTTCTACAACGTGCACCATAAACATAAGGCAAATTTGGTTATTTGCATTGTTTGACTGATCTTGACTTTGCTTGTTCTGATTATACTATCTTTTTCTGCACTCATATGCATAATGTCCACACTTTTTACAGTAATGGCATTGAATCTTTGATTTGTCGGTTCTTTGACCACTTGGTTGACTGGTACTTGGGTTTTGACCTCTTCCGCCAGTATTTCCAGGATTGCTACTGCATCCATCTCTGACATAATTTCTTCTTCTTCTTTTAGAGTTTGTTCTCCCCTTTCCTCTTCCACGACTTATAGATGACTGTGCGGAAAATGCATTCTCTAATGACATACTTGACCTGTTCAATATGTGCTCATGATTGATGAGGGGATCTTGCAGTTCATCTAGACTGAACTGGCTTAAGTCCTTGCTATATTCTAGAGTGACAACAAGAGTATCAAATTTAGGAGGAAGACTCATAAGTACTTTCTCAACAACTTTTATGTCTTCTATGGTTTCACCATGAGACTTAATCTGATTTATCCCGATGACATGGGTATAAAATGGTTCTATTGTATCTGTATCTTTCATTGACAGAGTTTCAAAATCTCTTCTAAGAATTTCCAGTTTTGTAGTATTTACTTTATCCATACCCTGATAAGAGGTTTGTAATGTGTCCCATGCTTCCTTGGATTGCTTTGCTAATGCAACTCTTGGAAGTATGGTCTCATGCATGGCTTGATGTATGTAAAACAACTCATTTCCATCCTTCTTTCTTTGATCTTTCAAGAAATCCTTCTGAGCTTGTGTGAGGGCATTATATGTTGAATGATATATTGGTTCCACATAGCCATTCTCGACTATCTCCCATATATCTTGACCTCAGAACAACGCCTTCATGGTCAAGGACCACATCTCATAATTCTTGCCTATAAAAGTGGGAGGTTGCATATTTGAGTTAGAAGCCATATTTCACTTTTCAACAGAGTTTATGCTCTTGTACTTGTTCTGATAGAACCTTCTCTGATACCAGATCTTGGAACAACGTCGATGCGTCGACGGTGCGCACAGTGTGCGAGTACAAAATACAATGACAGAGATGAGCTTCGGCTCCAATGACTCCTTACACTCCTCAGCTGTTGTTGGTTCTCGACTATTCTCTCTACCTCTCTTTTCTAATCTACATCAGCTACTTCTCTTCAACATCATCTACTAACTGAACGACTTGGACTTATATAGACTCTGAATGCGACTTCCTACAAAAGGTAAGAACAAATCAACATTAAAGACTACCATTAATAGGACTGACTCTTCAACCACTTAATTAAACCCGAGAAGATAGAGAAGATAGAGATCGACTCCATTTATAGCTTCCTCCATTTGAGTAAACCCGAGAAGTCTCTCTATGCTAAACTTAAACTTGGATAACGATGGAATTTTCTGCAACATGTAATCTGGTTTGAGTAAACAAATCCAGTTAATTTCGTAGATACGAGTAATAGGAATTTGCAGGAAGCTGAAAAAGGAAAGCAGCAACAGACACTGTACAATATAATTCGATTAGCAGAATCATTCACCTTGTTTATAACTGCAACTCCTCAGACTGTGAGCAGGGGTGATCTCAGGAGGTAGAGTCCAATAAACAGACAATAGAATGATGGATTAGATATCGAGGATCAAAAGATAAATGTAGGTGGGAAATTCAGGTTGAATAGACCGAGCAAGCAGGAGCCGTGTTAGTCTTCAAGTTCCCGGTGATAAAGGCGCTAAACTGTGATCAGTCTCCGATAGAAAAAAGCGTGAGGTGATAATGATTCACCTATTTTTGGAAAATGAAGCCTATAATACTTCTTTGTTATTAATTTGTCTTTGCGCGCATCACGCAAAAGGCTTTCGGGCATTTCAGGGATTCATCCTCACTATGAAAATCTGTTTTATTAGTTTTCACTAAAAGCCGGTGGGAAAAAGGTGTTTTGTCGCCTCATACACTCATCTTCCATTCATGCCTCCATGTTTTTTGGCATCAATATCCATCTCAACTTCTTAGTGGATATCCACCTCGTCCATAATATTTTAAACATTTCCAAAAGTAGAAGGGCTATACATGGGATGAAATAAACTATTCCTATTTCTACACTATATATTCTCCAATCGCAAGTTCCTCTCTCACTTCTTCAAGAGGACTTACCCGTAAAAGCGCTTTAAAAAAGTCGAGCATTTAAATGTATTTAGTATCACAATTAACTAGTATGGATGTAAAAATCGATGAGTAAGATAAGGTAGTGACATTGTTTCGTTCATTGCCTAAGCCTTGGGATCATTTAGTTACTTCTATTGTCTTTAGCTCAACAGACACCCATGAGTTTGACTATGTTGTGGGAGCTTTGTTGTATGAGGAGGTGAGGAGGAAATCTAGTATAAAAACCTCCACAGTGAAAGCATTGGTGGTTAGAGGTCGATCCATAAAAAATAGGGGAATCAAGAGGTACATCCAGATCCATGTCAAAGGACAAGAAGAGTAAGATAGCATTTTGGCATTGCGGTAAATCAAGGCATCTCAAGAAATATTGCTAAAAGAGAAAGGAATCCAAGGAAGACTTTGGTAAGGAAAGAAATATGGTTGAATCAAGTTTAAGTATGGTCGATGAAGTTTTATCTCTTTGTAGTATTTCACAACATCAAGAAGAATGGTCGTTAGACTATGGTGCTTCCCATCACATGTGTTCATATAGAAGTTGGTTTTCTTCCTACCAATCTATAGATGATAGTGTTGTTTTTATGGGAAATGATATTTCTTGTAAAAGTGTTGGGATTGGGAGCATTAAGATTAAAATGTTTGATGATATTCTAATAATGCTGACGGATGTTATACATTGACCATCCCTAAAAAAGAATTTGATATCTTTAGGTTTTTTAGATTCTAGAGATTACAGGTTTACACGTCAAGGTAGAGCATTAAAAGTGTGAAAGGGAATCTTAGTGGTTATGAAGGCTACAAAGAATGGAAACCTTTACAAACTGGAAGGAAGCACTCAAGTAACTAAAGTAGTGGTAGTATCTAACGAAGCAAGGACATCTACTTGTTTATGGAATCAACGATTGGGCCATATGAGCAAGGAAGGGATTGTGATGCAGGTACTGGTAAACCGTAAGTTATTTCAATAATTATAATATTTGAATGTATTCAAGTTTAATATCTCTGATTGTTATACTGATGGGGATAATGGATGTAGATTGTGGGACCATACTTCCCAGAAAATCATCATTAGCAGAGATATGTACATGGAACAATTTGATGTTGTTTACGATCGCAAAGGGAGATTTGTTTGCAAACTCAAGGAATCATTGTATAGCTTAACGGTACCCAAGCAATGGTACATGATGGTTTATTCCTTAATGGTGAGCCAAAATTTTACTAGAAGAAAATATGATCATTGTGTTTACTTCAAAAGTGTCAGTGACATATTATTATCTTGGTGTTATACGTTGATGATATGCTTGTTGCAAGCCCAAGCATCGTTGATATTAGTAGGTTAAAGACTTAGTTGGCCAAGATGTTTCAGATGAAGGATCTAGGAGAAACAAAACAAATCTTGGGCATAAAAGTACAAAGAGATGGGGAAAATGGTAAGTTGTGGTTGTCTCAAGTCTATGGAGAAGATACCGATGAGGTTCAGTATGAACATTGTGAAACTGGTTAATATCCCTTTGGATTTCCATTGGAAGCTTTCTTCAAGTTTATATCCTAACAATAGGAAAGGAAATGATTATACGTCTCATATACCTTATGCAAGTACAGTAGGAAGGTTGATGTTTGTGATGGAATTTTTCAAATATTTCACATGTAGTTGGTGTTGTCAGTGGACACGTGGAAAAACCAAGTAAAGAGCATCGAGATGTGTGCTTCTATATCTGAGAAGCATGAGTATCACCTACAGTGGTTGTGCAATGGTTTAGTTTGTGGTTATGTTGTTTCAGTGGAAGTGGAGTGGTCCATAATGGAGAAAAGTGTGTTTACATGCTCATGCAACCAGTATTGTTAGAGAATTCACAATGGTATTTGGCTTTTCTTGGCTTGCAGAAAAAATGATGATCTAATTTGTTGGGTGAAATATTAGGAAAATTGTTGTCAAGGTGGAGATTGTTGGATGGTTACAACACATATGGGTAGTTATATTTTGGTTCCTCTCCCTCATATGTGTATTTGGATGTTGATGCTTCATTCCCTGATTTGATTGTTGTTGTTTTGTTTAAATGAGAGGCTCGTGAGGTGTTGTGTGGATTGCATTGTAAACCTGGTTCTTCACTGTTTTTGACTGAAAAAAATAAAGATATTTTTCCCCATTTCATGTATTTGTTGTTTGTTGTCCATTTTTGTTATCTATTATTAATTCTCTGTTCAATATAACTCTATTAGTTGTGCAAGATAACTTTGTTAGTTTTGTAAGATAACTCTGTTAGCAGGCCCATAAATTCTCTCTCTGCAGGCCCAGGTTCAATAATTTGGGCTTTTCATTATCGTTTCTTCAACTTTCCTGAACAAAGAGAATATGCATTCACATATGAAAACAAGTTTGAAAAATATAGCTTGCAATTAATTATAAGAGATAAAATTTTGAAAGGGTGGTTACGACCCCGATTTCATAGCAAGTGAATTGGAGAATCTTTACATTCTGACATTTCAGTTTTTTAGGAAGTCTTTTTCGTCACATTTCCAGTGGATTTGTTTATTATATTGATAAATCATATTTATTTTTAGGAAGAATGGTTTCGTTGCATTATTTGCAGGTTTCTTATCAATTTTATTGAGATATTTCCATGGGTTGAAGGAATAAATGATAGTTTTGCAATGGTACAATCAATACAATTTAGATGTATTTTTATAAATATTAGATGTATTTTTATAAATATGTGAGAGTAAAGTTAATAAAAGTATTTTTTAATATGGTTAATATCTTTTAAAGGTTAAAGTTTCAAATTAAACTAAAATGATGTGCGTTTAAATAAATTTGTCATATTCATACATTTTCTCTAATATTTTTCTATACATTTTCTCTAATATTTCTCCATTCCCACCCTCATATACATTTTTTCTAATATTTCTCCACTCCCACCCTCATATACATTTTCTCTAATATTTTCGCCACCCTCACCTTCCCTCATATGACGGTGAAGGTGGGAAAAATATTAAAGAAATTGTATAATCCTCATATAAAATGACCGTGGAGAAATATTAGAAAAAATATATAATAAATTTTATCTTGTATTTCCCCACCACATTATACATTCATTTTATGTTTTGAATACACAATTTTCTAAGAAAAAACACATGGTTGTATAAAAGAAACATGGTTCCTCTATACATTGGACGGAATTTGAATGAAGCCAATTGTAAATATTAGATTTACTTCATACTGACATCACTAATCTCTCATGTCCACGAGTCTTGAAGCTAGTCAATATGAATGGTATGAATTAACAAACAATACAAAAGCCTTTGAAGGAGGAAGATAACTAATCTCTCATGTCCACGAGTCTTGAAGATAGTCAATATGAATGGTATGAGTTAACAAACAATACAAAAACCTTTGAAGGAGGAAGATAACCTTATTTTCATTTCACTTAGAGACTTACACTTACATGATTTATGAATTGTTAAACAATATAACAACCTTTGAAGGAGGAAGATAAACTCATTTTCACTTCACTTAGAGACCTACACTTACATGATTTTCGGATTTTGAGATGTAATTTTTAGTAATAAATCTTGAAGGAGGAAGATAAGATCATTTTCACTTCGCTTAGAGACTTACACTTACATGATTTTATAGGATTTTGAGATGTAATTTTTAGTAATAAATCATGCGGTTCATGTATATGTTCTATGTTGTGTTTTTAATGTATGTAATTGTTGATATTTTGTATGCATTGCACTTTATAAATCAATGTATTTTCAGGTTTTCATAATAGGAAGTTATTGTTGACACAAGTGAACGTCCCTTGTCAAATTCATAGGCTCACTCGATGAAAGGGCCTAGTTAAAATTTCCTTTATTGAAATTTCAATTCCTTTGGTTTTGGATAATCTAGTATTGATGAATTAAAATAAAAGTTAGTTAATAATGCAAATGCAAAAGTGTAGATTGAGATGTTATTAACTAAATCCTAGCAAAGATTTGTAAAGAACATGTTGTAATGTAAGAATATTAAACATAAACAACAAGGAGAATAGCCCACTAACTACAACTTGTCCAAAACCAAGGAATCTTTGAGCAACCAAGACTAATCTACAAGTCACAGAGAAATAACATGTTTCATATCAGGTGTTAACACTGAGAAAATAAGTAAGAGAAAATATCAAAAGTACGAGAATAGCCTACAACTTGAAATATCTACATCTAAAATAATCAAGAAACCAAGAAAAGGAAATAATAGTTTACAACCCATAACAATTTGTAAAAACATTCACACAATAGCTAATAGTCATTTCTTATTAACATACAAAGATATCTTACAATGTCATTAACATAACCCTTTGCTTCAATACAATGGTTATATTTATAAAAAAAATCATGACCATTATCCTTCCAATTCTCTAACTCTTCACCTTCCAATAGTTAATAGTCATTTCTTATTAACATACAAAGATATCTTACAATGTCATTAACATAACCCTTTGCTTCAATACAATGGTTATATTTATAAAAAAATTCATGACCATTATCCTTCCAATTCTCTAACTCTTCACCTTCCCTAAACTCTTGGAATACTTTGGACTTCCAAGATTTAACAGATTTGTTTTTATCATCATTTATTATTAACATACAAAGATACTTACAATGAGAAGAAAATAACCCTTTTCTTGAATGCAATGGTTATATTTATAAATGTGTTTATGGAAAATAACATTCCAAATATCTAACTTTTCAGCTTCCCTAAGCTCTTGGACTACTTTGGAATCTCAAACATTAACAAATTTGTCTTTATCATCGTCTTCATTACTCAAGTCAATTGTGAGATAATATTTAATTTAAATAATTCATGATTACAAATTGGTTCATTCAAGGTTGTTGGGCAACAAAAGAAAAACATATCAAATATAATAGAGCTAGATTACACATGCATCAAACCAAGAACAACAAACACACAATTTGACACAGTGATTTATGTGGAAACCCAAATCGGGAAAAAAACACAGGCAATGATTATCGGTCTTCTTATTATTCAAGGGAGAACTACAATAGCCTTCATAGGCATACAACCATTCCCTCATCACACACTCGCTACTCTCCAGCTCACATTGTCCTCTACCTCTATGGGTTTGCTCTTATATATAAAATCTATCACTCAGTTACACAGACTGTTCATGAATCGATCACATAGTTACACGAACAATTCAGAAGAAGATTGCATGCATGCTTATGTGCATGTGTGTCTACATCTACATGTGCATCTGCATGTGACCGCATGAGAAAATTCATTGGCATGTTTCCAACAATATCCACCTTGACAAAAATTTACCTGATATATCATGCCCTTAATTAATTCATCACCTTTTCAGCAAGCCAAGAGAATCCAAACACCATAACAACTCTGTAACTTCTCTAACAATACCATTACGTGAACATGCCTACACGATTCACTCCAGCATGGACCATTCTGTCTCCATCAATAACCTATCTAATAGACTGAAGCACTTGTCCAAATCTCATGAATCATAACCACAGAACAAATCACTGCAACCACTGTAGGTGATACTTGTGCGCATGTGTTTGAAGCACCCATTTCCATGCTCTTGACCTGGTTTTTCCATGTGTCTACTGACAACACCAACTGCATGTGAAATGATGACCATTTCTCCATTGCAATCATCAAACTTCCTACTAGCATATAATACTTGAGACATATAACCCTTTTCTTCTTCATCAATTAGGACATAAACATGAAAATAATTTACAATGGAAAGCCAAAGGAATTTTACCAGTTTCACATTATTCATAGTGAATTTCCTGAGTATCTTCACCACATACTTCTGTTGTGATAACCAAGATTATCATATTTCTTGTCTCTGTGTATTTCCATGCCCAAGATTTATTTTGCTACTCCCAAATCCTTCATAACAAATGTCCTAACCAACTGAGCTAACCTGTTGACCTCAACCATAATTATGTGCGCAACAAGCATAACATACAATGCATGTACCATAAACACAATGGTTATACTCACTTCTTGAAAATTTGGCTCACCATGAAGGAATCAAATATCTTGTACCATTTGCCTAGCATGCTTCATGCCATACAATGATTTTTGAATTTGCAAACAAATATCCTATTGCGATTATGAACTAACCATTATGGTTGTTCGATATACATCCCCTTATAAAAGGAGATTCATCAAACATGACATCTATGTCCATGATGATTCTATGGGTAGTAGGATCCCACAATCTGCACCCCTTAACATCATCACCATATCAAAGATCTACTTGTTTGATCTGGGTCCTACTTAGAAAAATGATAAAAATCCATAAGCATCACAACCGAATAATCTCACATTTGAGTAATTACCAGATGACCTGTTCATACCTCTTCTTGAATCTTCATGTCTTTTGCAACCGATGGTGACTGAGTTACCAGATAGCACAATCACTTCTGTCCACAACTATTGTTGCAACTTGGCATTACTGAACATGCCTATTCGATCCCAACTTCCTTGCAATACTTTCCAAGTTCCATGGATATGAACTTACCTTCATCATATATTCTCAAACACTTGATTGACCTGCAAACACATCAGTCTTTCTAAAGAACCACATTTCTAAACTGGACACACTGCTCCACCTCGAACTTTGCATTCGAACAACTTTGACCAAATACAGCCAAACTGGCCAAGTAAGCCTTCACTGATTACCTCCTGGCCCATTTACAATGGAGTTCACCAAACCTTTTATAGGCTTCAATACATGCAATTCATGGAAACAATACCATAGCATACCCAAAAACATAGACCCGAAAAACCACCTGCTTTGACCTAAAAACAAATTTAACTCATTTAACTCTTTCACCAAGTCAAGGTTAACCCAACATACATGCACCGCACATATTCAATCTACCTAAATCTATGTCTAGAATTTTCATAGGTGACCTGATAAACCAGGGGTACACATGCCTAATATTTATTTTACTACTCCCAAATCCTTCATAACAAATGTCCTAACCAACTGAGCCATTATGTTGACCTCAACCATGCTTGTGTGTGCAACAAGCATAACATACAATGAATATACCATAAAGACAATGGTTATACTCACTTCTTGAAAATTTCACTCACCATGAAGGAATCAAACATCTTGTACCATTTTCCTAGCATGCTTCAGGCCATACAATGATTTTTGAGTTTGCAAACAAATCTCCTATTACGATTCTGAACTAACCATTCTGGTTATTCCATATACATCCCCTTATAAGAGGAGATTCATCAAACATGACATCTCTGTCCATGATTATTCTGTGGGTAGTAGGATCCCACAATCTGCACCCATTAACATCATCGCCATATCAAATATCTACTTGTTTGATCTGGGTCCTACTTAGAAAGATGATAAAAAACCATAAGCATCAAAATTGACTAATCTCACATTTGAGTAATTACCAGATGACATGTTTATACCTCTTCTTGAATCTTCCTGTCTTTTGCAACCGATGGTGACCGAGTTATCAAATAGCACAATCGCTTTTGTCCACAACTATTGCTGCAACTTGGCATTACTGAACATGCCTATTCGATCCCAACTTCCTTGCAATACTTTCCAAGTTCCATGGATATGAACTTACCTTCATCATATATTCTCAAACACTTGATTGACCTGCCAACACATCATCTTTTCTAAAGAACCACATTTCTAAACTGGACACACTGCTCCACCTCGAACTTTTCATTTGAACAACTTTGACCAAATCCAGCCAAACTGGACAAGTAAGCCTTCACTGCTTACCATGCGATACCCAAAAACATAGACCCAAAAAACCACCTGCTTTGACCTAAAAACAAATTTAACTCATTTAACTCTTTCACTGAGTCAAGTTTAACCCAACATACATGGCCCCCCATATATTCAATCTACCTAAAT
>SNQJ01S0024006.1:61423-77844 GCA_010110895.2 Picea sitchensis
CTTGTACCATTTGCCTAGCATGCTTCAGGCCATACAATGATTTTTGAGTTTGCAAACAAATCTCCTGTTGTGATTCTGAACTAACCGTTCTAGTTGTTCCATATACATCCCCGTATAAAATGAGATTCATTAAACATGACATCTCTGTCCATGATGATTTTGTGGGTAGTAGGATCCCACAATCTGCACCCCTTAACATCATCACCATATCAAAGATCTACTTGTTTGATCTGGGTCCTACTTAGAAAGATGATAAAAAACCATAAGCATCAAAACCAAATAATCTCACATTTGAGTAATTACCAGATGACCTATTCATACCTCTTCTTGAATCTTCCCATCTTTTGCAACCAATGGTGACCGGGTTACCATATAGCACAATCGCTTCTATCAACAACTATTACTGCAACTTGGCATTACTGAACATGCCTATTCAATCCCAACTTCCTTGCAATACTTTCCAATTTCCATGGATATGAACTTACCTTCATCATATATTCTCAAACACTTGATTGACATGCCAACACATCAGCCTTTCTAAAGAACCACATTTCTAAACTGAACACACTGCTCCACCTCGAACTTTGCATTCGAACAAATTTGACCAAATCCAGCCAAACCGACCAAGTAAGTCATCACCGCTTACCTTCGGGCCCATTTACACTGGAGTTAACCAAGCCTTTTATAGGCTTCATTACATGAAATTCATGGACACAATACCACGGGATACCCAAAAACATAGACCCGAAAAACCACCTTCTTTGACCTAAAAACAAATTTAACTCATTTAACTCTTTCACCGAGTCAAGGTTAACCCAACATACATGCCCCCCCACATATTCAATCTACCTAAATCTATGTATAGAATTTTCATAGGTGACCTGATAAACCAGGGGTATGCATGCCTATCTAGGCCTTACATATATATGCCCATTTACATGCAATCAATAATTTCTACAACTCCAAAGTAAATACAATTTTTTATTTTTATTTATTATTATTATTATTATTTCACAGTGACTCAACCATCACCACCCTGTACCTTCTATGCAAACACAGGTGGTGAGACACAACAGACAAAAAAAACTTCATCAACCATACCTGTAGCTAAATTTTCTTCTATTGTGGAGTCCTCTTTGGATGCTTGTTGTCTTTTCCAACAATCCTTCTTGAGATGCCCAGATTTGCCACAAAACCAACATTATTCCTTACCCTTACTGTATTTTGACTTAGACCCGACTATACCTTTCTGATCTTGCCCTCCTTCTGTATATCGACCTATGACCACCATTTCTTTTGTTGTTGAAGTTTCCTTACTGGATCTTCTCCTCATCTCCTCAGACAACAAAGCTCCCACAACAGTGTCATAATCAATGGTATTTGTTGTGCTAAACCACATAGTTGTGACCAGATGATCCCAAGACTCATGAAACAAACACAGTAGCGTAACCACCTTGTCCTCAACTTCGAACTTTACTTCCATACCAGTTAATTGACAAATCAGAGTATTGAAAACATTCAAGTGATCAACAATTTATGTACCTTCTTTCATCCGCAAGTTGTACAACTGCCTCTTCAAGAAGATTCTCTTTGACAAGTTCTTTGTCATATACAGACTCTACAGTTTTTTCCACAAACCTGTTGGTGTCTCATCTTCAACGATGTTAAACAACACCTCATCTGCCAAACACAAACGAATAGTACTGAGGGCTCTTGCATCCAGATCCTCTCAATCCTCGTCTATCATGCTTGTCGGTTTCTTTAACCTTCCATCCAAGGCATTTTGCAATCCTTTTTGCACAAGCATATCTTGCATCTTGAGCTTCCATAGTGCAAAGCTATTCTTACCATTGAACTTTTCCACCTCAAACTTGGAACTTTTCACTTTCGCCATTAGCAGAAACCACCATCCAAAACCAAGCTTATAATACTAGGTCTTTTATAATGAAGCAACANTTTTTTCATTCAATAAAAGGTCCACCTCTTACCATTAAAATGATCCTCCACTCATACTCATTCAATAAAGGTGATTATACCATGTGCAGAAAATAATCCACCTCACCTTTTTACCATATTAAATTAATATGCCACCTTTATTAAAACATCAACTCACGACCATTTCCAAAATAATTCGAACTTCAAACCATCGAATTTTTTTCCTTGATCGTCACACCTTGTATGAGTATCAACCGCAATGATTTAGAAATCGTCGTACCTTGTCAATGTATAGCCTGCAATGATTTGGACCCAAATTGTCACACCTTGTACTACTATGCATCTACGACAATGTCGCATTATATACAGTGTACGGCCTACGAAAATGTTGCACTGTGTGTTGTGTACGGCCCACGACGATTCCACACTTTTTGAAAGTTTCATAAGTTTGCGTGCTATCGTCGCACTATCCCACAAGGATGACCCGCAACGATGTAATAAAACCCATCCTCGGCTCTCCACTTCCACTTCACTTGGATCGGCTCGGCTCTTCGATCCAATGACCAAATTATTTTCTCCTTCACTCTCTGCCCCTTCAAATCTAAGCTCTGATACCACTTGTTGAGGAGCGGAAGCAAAACATAGCAAATATAACAGAGCTAGATTACGCATGCATCAAACCAAGAATAACAAACACACAATTTGACATAGTGATTTATGTGGAAACCCAAATTGGGAAAATACCATAGGCAATGATTATCAGTCTTCTTCTTATTCAAGGGAGAACTACAATATCCTTCATAGTCATACAACCATCCTCTCCTCACACACTCGCTTCTCTCCAGCTCGCATTGTCCTCTACCTCTATGGGTATCCTCGTATATATAACATCTATCACTCAGTTACACAGACTGATCATGAATCGATCACATAGTTACACGAACAGTTCATAAGTAGATTGCATGCATGCGTATGTGCATGTGTGTCTGCATCTGCATGCGACCACATGAGAAAATTCGTTGGCATGTTTGCAACAAAGGTGGAATTTTGTTTTCTTCATGAATACATGTCAAACATAGGTCCTATGACTTCCATAATCCCTTTATGATATTCAAGTTGAATGTTTGGAAAATTTATATCATTTTCTTCATTTCCATTTTTCTTTGACTTAATCCATGTTAAGGTATTGATTTGAGATTGTCTTCTTCTTTTATTGTCTTCGATACTTTCACTCCAATAGGAACCCCATGCTCTAATTGTCTCTTCACCTCTCCAATCTCATTTTGATGGGAATTGTTGGTTCTTTGCATCTATTTATTGTTTGAAAGAAATGCATTTAACGTATTCTTTTCTTGTGAACCTTCAACCTCCATTTGATTCTAAAGGCTACAACCCTATTTAGCCAATCAAGCTTTGATCCATGCCCATACTTTTCTCTCTTGGGATTATATTTGCAATAATATTTCTTCATTGATCCATGCCCATACTTTTCTCTCTTGGGATTATATTTGCAATAATATTTCTTCATTTTAATTTTAGTCGCATCCCAAGTTTCATTAAAAACTAGGTTATGAAGTGCTTCTATTTACAATGTGAGAAATTAAGAAACTGATCTTGTGGAGATTTTCCACTTTGAACTAGCTTAAATAAAATCCTTAATTTGGAACTTTGGAGTATCTAAATTGTGGATCATGAATCTCTCAAATTTTAAGCATTCTTCTTCTTATGTATATGAAAAGAGTTCACTTTATAAATCTACATTAAACCCCAAAATGAAACCTGTGCGAACAAAAAGGAAAAAGCATCTCTTACACCGTCTTCCACAATTAAGAAACAAACCTTAAAGGATTGTTCATCAAGCTAACGATTCCTTGGATAATGTTTGCAAAGCTTCACAAGGCAACAATAAATTTAGATTCAATTATGATGATGAGCATCTCGGTAGAAGGCTTCCAAATCAAGGAATAATTTCAATGTGGCTTTATAAAACTTGAAATGTAGATGCATGGTTCATTATTAGTTAAAACAAAAAAACATGAAAAGAACTTTAAACNTATCAATTTTTCAATACAATGGTTTTTGGATTAATAAATTTATCAAAGGCACCCATTCCAAGCTCTTCTCGTTTCTCATTCAAGCATTTGATATCAACTTGCATGTACATGATTAACACTTCCTAAAACTTTTATAATTTAAAACATTTCTATTTGAGCTTTTTTTTAATGGTAATAACTAGCTACTGGTTGATTTATTTGTTTATGAAGTGCATACAAACTCATTCATTCAATTTATTTATTCCAACTAACAAATCTCCACATGAAATGGAGAATTCAATTTGGCAAATTAAGGTATAACCTTATCCATATATTCTCTCATAACCACTACTCTTGCAATAAATTCTTATTAACATTAACAAAGATCAAAACACTTGTAAGAAGAGAAAAATCAATCCTTGAATCAATCAAAAGAGTTGATAAAAAATTAAACGTTTCAAAATTTCACACAGTTTTAATCCAAAATTCTCTCTAACAATAAAACCTGCATACTCATATTGGTAAAAAGTTATCAAAAGACGATTGGTTAAGTTATCAAAATTTCACACAGTTTTAATCCAAAATTCTCTCTAACAATAAAACCTGCATACTCATATTGGTAAAAAGTTATCAAAAATGATTAGTTAAGTTATCAAAATTTCACACAGTTTTGATCCAAAATTCTCTCTAACAATAAAACCTGCATACGCATATTGGTAAAAAGTTATCAAAAGATGATTGGTTAAGTTATCAAAAGAACGATTGGTTTAATGCCATTTTCTTTCACCGAGATTTGTCAAACTCACACTAAAACTAAACTTATAGCTATTACACGTGGGCTCACTAAATTTCTTATTCAATATTGAAAACAAATCGATACATGGTGGATTGATTTAATCTGGCAACCTTGCATATACACATCACAAGATTATTAAGGGGTCACAATTGAGCCACCTGCAACCAACTCTCGTCAACAAGGAATAATAGAAGAACCAAAGATGAGCTGTACCTAAGGAATTACTATCTCGAAGAGAAACATGAAGAAATAATAAAACATTATCTTCGCTCCGGTTGGATTCAGCAATCAATACGACATTGTTACACTATGAGTTTGATTTTCCTTCAGGTTTCGATAACTACTACAACAAGAGGCACCTTGCCCTTTCTCTGGCGATGCAAACTCTATGCCAAGAGATTGATTAAATCTGCCAATCATTGTTAACTGTTAGCAACCGTAAAAATGCATCCAATGCTTCAAGGAAGAGAACACATCAACAAAAAACTAAAGGACAAAATTTAATGAGAGATGCAATGCCAGGGATTGGGGGTGTTGGGCATCAGTTTGGAGGATGAGAACACGATGTCTACTAGCTGGAATGATCTCTACCCACTTTGAATCTGGATGGATCCGAAGAGAGCTTGCTTGAGATAAATGAAAGATAAAGAATGAAGGTAAGGATTGAAAAATGCATTGAAGAGACCAACGCTCAATATGGAAAAAACAACACTAAGCATTACATTTAGAAAGAGAAACTGCCAAAACCGATTAAATAATTCCACACTTAGACAGCCAATGAGGAAAATACTTCGGGTTGGCCATAAGACAGCACCCAGAGGCGAGTGACTTGCTTTAGGAGGAAAAATTACTCGCCTAAAAGCTCATGAGGCCAATTCACTGATCTGGGAAAGCTTGTAGCCTTTTTGAGGTCATTGATTTAACCTTCCTTGGGAAAATTGCTAGCATTGCGTGTAAGGTGGCCTCCAGGGCTAGCAATTGGGATTTTCTTGGCCGTTATCACTTAGAATGGTATTTGCTTTATAATTTCCTATATCCGATAATAGTAAATTTCTCCCCCTTTAAAGAGTGGATGGTTAAATCTCTCACTTAGAGGGTTTGTTGTTTTCTTAGGTGAGAGATTGGCTTTTTATAGGAAAACCATTGCCTTAGAGAGAAAACAAAGCTCTTAAGCCATTGATTTATCCTTTCTTGGGAAAATCAGTGGTATAGAGAGTAAGGAATCCTTCAAGGTTAGCATTTTAGCTTTGCTCAGCTAAATCGTCAACAAGAAACCCATGAAATTATACTTCATCCTTTAAGAACCACTAAATCGTCAACAAGAAACCCATGAAATTATAGTTCATCCTTTAAGAACCTTTAACTCAATGAGTTGATTGCAAAAAAACACCTTTCCTAAGTAGATCTTTGAGTTCATAACATTTTCTAGCTTTACCTTTTTCCTTCCAATCAATTTGATGGCCTTCTCGTTACCCATGATAAGTAATTTTGATAATTCAAGTCATTAAACATGGGATTAGACATCAAGTCTTATAAGCAATGCCAAAAATTAGACTAAGATATCATTTAACAAAGTGTCAACACTAATTAAAAATATCATGTATGAAACTTCCTAGTTTCTTGGCTTTGTAAACTTATAACTCACTAACTAGATCTCAAAAAGTTGTTCTATAGCACCCTAATTTTGACCTTAGAAAGTATTGAATCAAATTATGTAAATTATGTAAGTATGTTAGTTTGGATTCCTAGTGCATAGCTCAAGGAAAAGGCTTAACTAGTGAATGGCTAGGCATGTATGATGTGTGTGTGTGTGGAGACCATGTGTTAGGCTTGTCATGGTGAATTAAAGCTATGCAAATATTAATGCTTGAATATAATATAAAATGGTCCAAGATGGTTGTAGAAAGCATGAGAAGTGATATGATTGCACTAGAGGGGAAAGGGAAAGGGAGCCCATGGGAAAGTAAATCCTCTATTGCCAAGTGTCATCCTTGGATCCCATCTCTTTTCCACCATGTGACTTAAATGAAGATATCGACCTCCTCTGACTTCTTAAAACCAGTCATTGAATGCATGTAAGAGGTTGGTGGGGAAGTATTCTCACATAGTTAAGGAAGCATGTGACAAGTACAATCATTATGGGGAAGTGTACTAGTCCTACATTCCTCTTGTCAAAAGTAATGTCATCCATCATTTCCCTCAATTTTATTATTAGCATTGACCTCATTCATCCTATCATTCTCACATTCACACTCTATGTTGCTCATGTTGTGTTCTCCATTCCTAATCACACACCAATTTAGAAATTGACCAAACCAACACTGTGAATAGGAAATTGAAGACCTTGGATGAAAGATAAATGGTTGCAGGTGAACATAGAGGATAGAAAAGTTAGGAATTCATCACCCCCTATACATTTTATGCTCTTTTGATGCATCAGAGACAACTATTATTCTTGCAAGTGATTCCAAAACTGAATACAACATATTGGAATCTTTTTGCCCACATTGAAGAGCACTGAAGGGAAGAATATCCTTGAGCGACTATTGAGTAGAGAAAAGGAAAATATTACTTGTTTTGTGTGGGGAACTGAAGAGAGTGCCATGACTATTTGATGGCTATATGAGATGTTCTTAGTGCTCTATAATGATTATATTTGTTGAGCATGACATTTAATGGGTTGGGTTGAGAGACATAGAACCTTGTAGCTTGTTTCTTTCACTGTATTGGCCTCATATCCTAGCTTGGGGGTGGTATATAAATTTAATACCTATGGTTGGGTGAAGAATTTTTCATATGAAGTTAGTTCCGTGGACCAATTTCTGCTAAAAGATATGTGGTTTATCATCGCTTATGAATATGCAAAATGAATGACATTTTGTGTTATGAAATCCTATGTATTTTGCATGTTGTGTGTGATTATGCTTAAATATAATCATAGGAATTTGATTTCCATGAATATTTATTAATTCATTCATGATTAATTCCATTGAAATTTAATTATGACCCCTATGCATCAATCTTATGAAATCTAGTCCTCCCTAGGTTGCTTATCCAATTGTTATTGTTTGGATATGACCTACAAGGGGCTAGAATTTGAAATCCATGTATCATGGCTACTTGTCCCATGTCTAGTATTATTGGGTGTCGATGCCACATTGTGGTATTAGAGCCTAGCTTCAAGATAGGGCCAATTTGGGAATTTTAGATATCAACATAACTCACAACTAGGTGTGTTGAGGTCAACAATAATTGGGTGTGGGAAAGCCAAATAATAGATCTAGGAACATAGGATAATCAAGAAAGCCTAGTTAAATGCCCGATTTTTTCATTGAATAAGTTTAAAAATTATTATTATTAGGGTTAGAATTTAGTGTGGATATTGTGACAGTGAAGTTGGAATTTTTGTGGCCATATGCCAAGTGTCAATTCAAGTAATTTGGGAGTAACTCTTTAATTTTCTAAAGTCATTCTATTTAAAGGTAGTGGTATCAAGCCATGGAGTGGTATCGGCATATTGTTTCAAATCCCACAAGGAATTTTTTGAAAATTGGCATGAGGCCTCTATAGTGGGTACACACAAGGTGATATTGGAGACTACTTCAAAGTTCCTAACTACATTATTGGAAACTAGATTTTGACCTCTAAAATTATTGGTTGATTTCCATGCATCCAAGTGGTATACCATTGTAGATGGTATGAGGTGCATTAAAGTTATGGTGTTCGACTCTACAAAATTAATATATGTCCTAGATATTGACTATTGAAATGTCATTTGATTTCATCATTGAAGGTACAAATTGTCACATTCTTGCCTTAATTTAATGAATATATGGGGCCATACAGATGTAATGCATCCATGCATTACAAGGAGAACCCCTCTTTTGGTGGTTTTTACGAAACCTCCCCAAAAAATATATCCCTCCTCTGTTTATAGAAGAGATTGTTAGTGGATACAAGTGGCTAGACGTTTTTGCAGAGGTTTTTGATCGGTGTGCCTTTAAGGTACATAGGCACCAATGTGCACATAAGAAATAAAGAACCACTTCTTAAATGTTTAAAATAATCATCATATGTTATAATAAAAATAACAAGCACTGACAAAAACACATTGGTGTTGTTGAACATTATGCACAGGTGTGCATCACTGTCATCAAGAGCCCCGCGGTAGGATAAATAAAATAAAATATATGGAATTGTTTTTCATTGTTACAGTTTATCCCATGGTTCCAAAATCTCAAGAAAGCACTGGTTCGCACCCTCCTTCCAAATACACTATGTTTGCAAGGATCTACAGTGACTTGGATAGCTCCATTGGTAGATTCCACACATTTCCAAATTTTGGAAACTACCACTAATTTTCATTTCCTCTCAATGGTGAAACCATGCCTCCTTGGGACATAAGAGACCAGGTAAAGTGTTTATTACCTTCCTATTTTCATTTTTATCTAATAAAAAATTGAATTTAGATTGAAATTTGGCATTTACAAAAGAAAAAATTCCAACTCCACACAGTGCACCTGAATGCTCTGGCTTGCCCTGGAGCAGTACATCTTGTGTTAAATTCATAGTAAGTACCGCCTTCAACGCATCTAATATAAACATATGCACTAGTGTCATTTAAGGAAGAGCATTGTGATAAATTTTAAAACAAACTAGTTTGTCATTTGGAATGCCCCGCAACCAATGCGTAATTGGTTTCTCCCCGCACTGGTACATTCTACTTAATTAAGTGCACTGCTAAATCTATGATATATAAAATTTAACATAGTGGTGCAACCATTTTAACCAAATGCACTGGTGTTGTTTACAAAACCGCAATAGGATAGATATTGATCGACTTGACATAGTGTGGCATCTCATTGGATGTATTGTGCATGATGCTCTATGCTTTAAATAGTGGGGCATCTCATGGTAGCATCAATGTGTTAATAGAAACACATCGCACCTTTCAATTGAGATAAAGAAATAATCATAGGAATTTGGTTTCCATGCATATTTATTAATTCATTCATGATTAATTCCATTGAAATTTAATTATGACCCCTATGCATGAATCTTATGAAATCTAGTCGTCCCTAGGATGCTTATCCAATTGTTATTGTGTGGATATGGCCTACAGGGGCTAGAATTTGAAATCCATGTATCATGGCTACTTGTCCCATGGCTAGTAGTATTGGGTGTTGATGCCACAATGTGGTATTAGAGCCTAGCTTCAACATAGGGCCAATTTGGGAATTTTAGATATCAACATAACTCACAACTAGGTGTGTTGAGGTCAACAATAATTGGGTGTGGGAAATCCACATAATAGATCTAGGAACATAGGATAATAAAAAAAGCCTAGTAAAATGCCTAATTTTTTCATTGAATAAGTTTAAAAATTATAATTATTAGGGTTAGAATTTAGTGTGGATATTGTGACAATCAAGTTGGAATTTTTGTGGTCATGTGCCAAGTGTCAATTCAAGTAATTTGGGAGTAACTCTTTAATTTTCTAAAGTCATTCTATTTAAAGGTAGTGGTATCAAGCCATAGAGTGGTATCGACATACTGTTTCAAGTCCCAAAATGTTTTTTTTGAAAACTGGGATGAGGCCTCTACAGTGGGTAAACACAAGGTGATATTGGAGACTACTTCAAAGTTCCTAACTACATTATTGGAAACTAGATTTTGACCTCTATAATTATTGGATGATTTCCATGCATCCAAGTGGTATACCATTGTAGATGGTATGAGGTACATTAAATTTATGGTGTTCAACTCTCCAAAATTAATATATTGACTATTGAAATGCCATTTGATTTCATCATTGAAGGTACAAATTGTCACATTCTTGCCTTAATTTAATGAATATATGAGGCCATACATATGTAATGCATCCATGCACTACAAGGAGAACACCCTCTTTTGGTGGTTTTTACAAAACCTCCTCAAAAAATGTATCCCTCCTCTGTTTATAGAAGAGGTTGTTAGTGGAGACGGGTGGCTAGACGTTTTTGCAGAGGTTTTTGATCGGTGCGCCTTTAAGGTACATAGGCACCAGTGTGCACATAAGAAATAAAGCACCACTTCTTAAATGTTTAAAATAATCATCATATGTTATAATAAAAATAACAAGCACTGACAAAAGCACATTGGTGTTGTTGAACATTACACATAGGTGTGCATCACTGTCATCAAGAACCCTGTGGTAGGATAAATAAAATAAAATATACCCAATTGTTTTTCATTGTTACACTTCATCCCATGGTTCCAAACTCTCAAGAAAGCACCGGTTCTCACCCTCCTTCCAAATACACTATGTTTTCAAGGATCTACAGTGACTTGGATAACTCCATTGGTAGATTCCACACATTTCCAAATTTTGGAAATTACTACTCATTTTCATTTCCTCTCAATGGTGAAACCATGCCTCCTTGGGACATAAGAGACCAGGTAAAGTGTTTAAGACCTTCCTATTTTCATTTTTGTCTAATTAAAATTTGAATTTAGATTGAAATTTGGCATTTACGAAAGAAAAAATTCCAATTCCGCACAGTGCACCTGAATTCTTCGGCTTGCTCCGAAGCATTACATCCTACGTTAAATTCATAGTAAGTACCGCCTTCGACGCATCTAATATAAACGTACGCACTAGTGTCATTTAAGGAAGATCATTGTGATAAATTTTAAAACAAACCAGTGTGTCATTTGGAACGCCCTGCAACCAATGTGTAATTGGTTTCTCCCCACACTGGTACATTCTACTTAATTAAGTGCACCACTAAATCTACGATATATAAAATTTAACATAGAGGTGCAACCATTTTATCCAAAGGAACTGATGTTGTTTACATAACCGCAATAGGACATATATTGATCAACTTGACATAGTGTGGTGTCTCATTGGACACCTTATGCATGATGCTCTATGCTTTACATAGAAGGGCGTCTCATGGTAGCATCAATGCATTAATAGAAACACATCGCACCTTTCAGTTGAGATAAAGAAATTTAACCTAGTGGTGCCCATAGCTCCATCAAATGCACCAATATTATAAAGAGGATGACATGGAGAAGAATTTTTCATAATCCACCAATGCGGTGCATCGTATTCGATGCACCACTAAAATGTGTGGTGGTGCGACAATAAGTGTGGAGCACTAGTACATAAACTCTAGCAGTATGCACAGTGATAGGTTTTTAAAAATAATCATAGCGGATCATCTTCTATAAGGCCCCTTTTTCAATGCATTAGTAAGAAAACACAGCACTAAACAACATGCCAGTGCTTTGGTAAAACTAGCACACTAGTGATTTCATTTTAACAAAGTACATCAATAATTGTTTTCTCCATAAACTTTAGCCTAGCAATGCATATTTGTTAACGAAATGAACCAATGTAGTTAAAATAACTACACCAGGAAAATATTGTATGATTTCATGTGTTAGGGAATTTCAATAAAAACCCCGTTACTGGTGTTCTATACAACCCAATGTACCACAAAACATAATGCAGGTTCTACAACAACATTGTAGCACCGGTGCGTTCATATTAACACATCGCACCACTTAAGTTGCAATGAAACAATTTAACTTAGTGATGCATTTAGGTACAAAAAACACATCGGTATTGTAAAGAGCACAACATCGGCCCGATTATTTCACAATTTAACTATGTGTTGCATCTTATGGGACACATCGCTAAAATATGTGGTGGTTCAAAAAGAAACGTGGCATACTAGTGCGTGTTAATAAAAACACTGCATGGTAATGTTGTTGGTCTGATATAGAGCACCATGGCAAAGCGTATGTTCTGTTTTAGGTGCACTAGTTACTTTTTTTGTTTTTTTTGCAAAAAAAAATTAGATTTTTTTAAATACAAGTTATTTATATCATGTGTGTGTTTTATAATTTCAATTTATTTTATCTATATATATGTTCCTAAAAATATTTTTATGTGAATTAGAGATGACGACGGCGAGAGGAGCAACATCAACAACAATAGGTCAAGACGTACAAATTTGTACATGAATGGGAGGCTAGAGAGAGGGAGAGGGAGTTTTTCCCTCACCCTATTTCACAATAGACGCATGCCCTTTTGATGGATGTCAATATCCACAAGTTTTATTAGAAGGGTACATCCCTTAGAGGAAACTCTTCATTGTTACAACAATTGATCCATCGTTGGGATCATGGGAGACAAGGGTTTAGGGTCGTTCCTGATATGTGGTATCATTCCATAGAGGACGAATTTTATTTCATCAATGGGTTGACTAGGAGGGGGGATGCTTTCCCCCAGTTCCCTGAGATATCACAGGATGTTGCAAGAGAGACCCAAATAGCATATATGCAAAGATATGTTTGTCTGGACATTCATTCATCTTTAGAGTTCCAAGTTCCTGGCGGTCAACTACAGATATGTTCATTTGATAGAGAAGAGGCTAGGTGTTTGTGTCTTATTATATTGGAACTCTCACACTATATATCTAATGGGAAACACGTTAGTATCTCTTTGTTTCATTATGTAGATAGTTTAGTGCAGAGGCCCCAATTAAGTAGGTGGTTGAATATTTTTTTTAGACGATTTTTTTTGCATTAGATCACTGTCATGCCATTTTAAATGGGACAAGACTCTTCCCATTCATTTCAGAGTTACACTATTTTTGAGAGGGTTCATGCCACTCGATCAGTAGTACCCCAATTTCTTGCTAGTCCTATTCTTGATGTGCATATGTACATGTGGGGGAAGATGTTTCCAAATAAGGGTCATCTTGAGTTTCCCATTACTCTGGTTAGTAGTGATGTATGTGATTTATTGGCTTGAGAGGAAAATCATATCCTCGATATTGTACAGTACCCATCTTCAGGGATGGATTGGAGAATATATCCAAACATCCAATTTAAAATAGACGAGACACCAGATGAAAGACATAATATTATCGATGTGTTTTGATAAATCTAGTTGCATATTTTTATGTCTTATTTAATGGACATGTAATTTATTGTAACATTATTATTATCTATTTTTTTGCAAATATTGGAACATATGAAGGGGATGAGCCTCCCCAACAAGATGAGAAGATGGAGGAGGCAAAGGAATTTCCTATAGTACAAATACCTTGCATGGAATGGAAGCTAGATGGAAAAGTCTAGATAGAGGTGGTGTATCCTCTATGCGGTATAATGATTATTCATAGAGTGGTACCCGCATTGGTTAGAGACATATTATGGGTACAATATCTCTATATAATATGGAGGAGTTTTCCTCATGAAATTCCATAGTTTATGCATCATATTGTCGGTGCCATCAACCTCATTGAGAGGTTGGGGGGTCATTCTCATGATCCTACTCCATATAGCTCATCAGTAGACCCATCCACATCCTCTACTCCACCACATGGTCCTCCTCCTCCTCCTCCTCCTCCTCCACATGAGTTGATTTCACCATAAACCAATCCTCCTTCTTCCCCTCCACATATGTATAAACCTATATCCACATATATATTTCTCCCCCTACACATGTTTTTTATCCATCTATGTATGATCCTCCTCCTCCTCTTCCTCCACATGAGTTGATTTCACCATACAATAATCCTCCTTCTTCCCTCCCCATATGTATGAACCTATATTCACATCTGATCCTTCTCCCCCTACACATGTGTTTTCTCCATCCATATTTGATACTCCTCCTCCTCTTCCTCCACATGAGTTGATTGCACCATAGACCATCCTCCTTCTTCCCCTCCACATATGTCTGAACCTATATCCACATATGATCCTTATCCCCCTACACATGTGTTTTCTCCATCCATGTCTGGTCCTCCTCCTCCTCTTCCTCCAAATGAGTTGATTGCACCATACACCAATCCTCCTTCTTCCCCTCCACACATGTTTGAACCTATATCCACATATGATCCTTCTCCCCCTACACATGTGTTTTCTCCATCCATGTCTAATCCTCCTCCTCCACTCGTGTCACCATCCATCGATCTGTGTCCTTCTCCTACACATGTGTCATCATCCACTAATCCTCCTCCTCCTCCTCCCCCTCCTCCTTGATTTTGGGGAAAATATCCTACAGTATTGGGCTTACTGCAACATATTGATGACCATATACAAATTACATTCCAAACAAAATACCAAACTAACATATAATAATTGAATTTCACATAAATAACTAACTTAATGAAAAAGAGGAAAATCATCTCACCAAGATCCCAACGTTCAATGTTGTTCTGTATTGACGGATTCCTTTTTCTCCTTCCCAATGGTCTCTTTGCAATCTTTAAAAAAATTGAATGATTATATATATATGGAGAGGTAGTTATAGTAATAACTACCCACTAGTTCTATGAAAAATAATGGAAAAGAACGAAGAAATTAGTATTCTACTGAAATGTATACAAAATCATTGTAAATATGAACAATAATAACACAATATACTTTGAAGGAATGAGTTTTATGTATTATTAATGAATGTCACCAAGGTGGCTACAGCTTATACCTACTTGATGTGGAGATGCCCTGTCAAAAGAGATCATATGTTCCTCTACCCTAGATCCTGCTATAAGGATATTCCTAACACTAAAGTCACCACAGGACCAAAGAGATTATAAAGGGTGTAACATCCCTGAACACCCATGGTCAGGCCATGATACACGAGAGAACTCTCTTGTTTTCTCTACGAAACATACTGTAACACACCCATCAACCAACTAAGCTATGCCACATAAATTTTTCCAACTGCATGTAATTAAAACATATGCACACAGAGCACTTGTGAAATATTTACATGTAAAACGTAAACAAACAAATACATTTCGTAAATGCATGGATTCACACTGACATAAAAGTAACATAGACATGCAACATATACAAGAAATACCCATAAACATACAGACAATTATAATCACGCATAGGATAAACCCATAAAATTAAACACGTAAATAACAATGTAGCATGTAAATTTATCACACAATTAACACTTATCTTTGTGAGAATATCACCAACTGTGTGCATACCTTCCACGAACCTCCCATCCTTAGACCACATTGTTCATCAATCTCAACAGTGAGTCACCCACGAGTTGGGACTAAACTCCACCCGGGTAAAGGGATTCCTAACCAAGCTAAAGGCTCATGGACAACAGGAAATACTCCATCATAGGTGCTCACCCAAATAACAACCTACAGTCCCTCATTCCCCACATGTCTGTCCCACCTAGGAAGTGTGCCCCTTCTCTACTCAACAGTCCTTCGGCTGCCCCACTTCCTTTCTGGGCTTCAGTAACAGGTCGGACATGAAGTCTTAGAGCACTGTAGCTACAATTCAACACCTTTAGGAAATCAATCCCCAACAATTCTCTCACCCAGATAATTTCTCACGGGCGTGACAACCCGCTTCTTCAGTCCAGCACCCAAGCTAACCAGACACACTAACACAAAAATGGCTATGGATACGGGTTCAGGTACAGTCATGAAGATACAAAGGATAACGCAATGGGTGTGAATACTCCTAGATGAATGATGGAAGGAATGATGGAAACGATGATAGGAAATTAACTAAGTCCCAACAATATGTATGCATGTCTCCAACTTGACACTTGTCATGTTGGGAGCTACTTTGGCCCACTTGTCCCCAACTTTAGAACTTAGGATAAAATAATTATCCAT
>SNQJ01S0024007.1:38201-60335 GCA_010110895.2 Picea sitchensis
TTTCATAAATGAACTCAACTAATCTTTAAGAAAGGCATCAGTCATTAAGGGAAATTGAGGGAATAAAGGGACAACAAGGAATGTTTTTCGGAACGTTTTTAGGTGGGTGAGGGAAATTGACAAAATTAATTTAATTAATTAAATGAATTTATGGTGCAACTAAGGGATTGGATGACAAGTTTATGGGGGAGAATATTCCTAATAAAAAGTTAATAAAAGAATTTAACGTGCATTTTGGCAAAAGGTCACTAAGGTAACTCTATAAAAGAAATGGCAAGGAAGGGGAAATGATCACGATCGATATGCGTAAGGTTATGCTTCCAGATATTTCTTGAAAGATTTTTCTTGTGGGAGTTGGGATACCTAGCTCGAATAGAGAGTGGTAGCTCGACCTTGCAAGGCGAGCTGGGAGCTAGATTTCTCTAGTTTGTTTGGCTTGTTTGGTTGGGGTCTCAGGGGGAAGAAGAGTACCCGTAGCGTTAGCTGGGAGACACCGGTGATGTATCAATGGTTAGCAAGTAGGAGCTGGATGGAGTGCAAGCGTGGGAAAACCACTTCCGATTCTTTGCCTTCGGTTATGGTACGCCTTTAAAATTTACAGTTGTAATTTAGTTAGAAATTGTACATAGATTTGTGTGTTGTTGGAATCGTATTGGATGTCTATTATAGTTGGCAATATTGCTTGAGGTGGTTAGTTGGGATTAAATTTGACGGATTGGTTTTCTTTTCTATCTGTGCGCCTTGTTTTCTTTTCCTCTACACCTTGGTATTTTTAACTCTGTGCCTTGGATTTTTTTTTATATCTCTGCACCTTGGTTTTCTTATCTTCCTGCTTGGGTGATCTTCTCTCATTGTGTTTTTGCTCCATTCTTAGCAAGGCTTGGCTTGGCATAGCTTCTCTTTGCATTTTTCCCATTGCACAACGAAATGACAGGCCCAGTACCTCTCTTCGTCTTGCTGGTTATTCTTTTACACTTACTCTTACCTTGGCCTTTAACTTTTAACCAGGAAATGGTTGCATTTTTCGGGTCCACCAAATTTTTGTAGAGGAGAGGCCTAGAATTTGATCTTTATACAAAGAAAAACAAATTCGTGAATTCATGTGTGTGAGAGGGAAAGAGACTTGTGTTTTGGGTTGTTTTAATTTGTCCATACTCTGCAAAATCAATTTGTGTCTTCCTGTGTGTAAGGAGCAAAGGCGTTTTCTTTTAAAAACTGTGCTTACACAGCCCATAATTCGTGTCTTCCTGTGTGTAAGGAGGCATGGCATTTTCTTTTAAAACTGTGCTTACACAACCAACAATTCATGTCTCCCTGTGTGTAAGGAGGCATGGTGTTTTCTTTTAAAAAGTGTGCTTACACAACCAACAATTTGTGTTTACCCTATGTGAGAAGAGGCTTGGCATTTTCTTTCTTCAACTGTTCACACACAGCCTTTAAAAACATGTTCCATGCGTCTCTAGAGGGGATTCCTTCTCTGCACCATTCCCATTTTTATCTTCTCTGTGATTGTTACTCCAGTCTTGCATCCAACCTCAGCTTTTCGTTTTTGTGCCAGTGAATTGGTGGTCATGGATATGTAGCCCTTGGTTTAAATCGATTGATTAAGTGTTATGTTTTCTTGTGCCATGATTTAAGGTGATTTATTATTGGTTGTGTTTAGACTTCTTGCGCGCAAGAAAATTATGATAGTGAATGATTGTTAGACCTTAGATATCTTTGCGCAATAAATTAATTAATGTACTCTTTCCCCTCAATTTAAGATTATGTGAATTTAAGTTAGGTGACTAATTAAGTACTTAGATTATCGGTGCACCAATTTATATGTGTTAAATGACGATTTTAGAGTTTGGCTTCCTACGCTTATGGATTTTTATGATGGTTAGATCTTAGACCTTTGCGCAAATAAAAGCATGAAATAAAAGTAATGAATGTATTTACCCTGCGTCGATGATTAGCTTGATAGATATAAGAGTTAACTTTCATTATGATTCCATATAATGTATGATAGTTAAAGATTTTTGGACTTCTTACGCAATGGGTTTTATGTCATGTATGATGGTTTGGGCATTTTAGGATTCTCGGCACCATGGAATTTTTTTATAATTTACGGTTTGGTTTATTAGAATGCTTTTTGCACTTGGTTGATCGTTGATGATGTTATTTAGATTAGTTGGCTTGGACTTGATTGTGTTGGTGGGATGTAGAAACCTCATTTTTCCTCAGCGAATAATTAAGCCATCCTTGAGACCTTAAATGGTTAAAATCAATTGGAACCTAGGCATGAGCATCTCTTATGTGTCATGGAGGTCCCAACCTTGGGGAGTGCAGGTTGAACAGGTAGTATATTATGTGTTATTGTGATTATCTTTATGATCCTTATGATTCGTCATGGTATCTTATGTTTTCTTAGTGATATCTAATGATGGTCATTGTGAGATGCGTTGAATGTTTACGATTCATGTTTTTTACTCATCGTTATTAATTGTAGAATGCAATGATGTTGGGTTTTTGATGATTAACATGTTAATACTTCGATATACATGTCATGGTTCATGATGATGATTTAATGGAATAACGTGTCATAAATGATTATTAATGCATTAATATTGTTTCAGTAGTATATGAATGATGTGTTGATGATGTTTCATCTCTTGTGATATTAATTTCTTGTGACAATAAAGAAAAAATAACAAATTACTTGTTGTAAAACTTTTTGTTGCCCGTAGCAATGGGAATTAGATTACACTAAATATCTTTCATAATGATGAAAAACATGATTCAATACATTTTTAAGGAGTTAATAACATCAAGTTATGATTGACCTACATAACACTATAAAAAGTTTTCTAAGCCTTCTAATGCATTCAAATTACAAATACCTAGGAGCCTTTATTTTGGACATGAGATCAAGTGCTAAGGAAAATAAATAAATCAAGGTTTTTGAATTCCAATGGATGTGTTTTATGATACTTGCACTAATAATACCAAGTCCATGAGGAAATTAAAATATTTTTGAATATGAAGTCAAGAGCAAGGTATCCGCCGTAGATATACATAATAAATTAAATACCATGAGAGTTGCGTGGCCTTCATCTTATTCAAAGGTACATTAAAACTTGAAATGATTATCATATGAACCTCAAATCAAAGACAAACCTGAGATCAACAAGGAAACCAAGCATATGTGTTGACATTTTGTATATAAAATTATTAGATAGATCTTCACATTACACCATGAGGGATGGGGTTATAAGAGGGACGCTCACAAAATGTATAAACAAAACATTCAAATTCAATGTAGATTTGGTTGATCGACAATCATATATATAATGGTTGGTAGAATCAATCAATCCTTTATCATGAATTGACCATATTCCCTGGTGGTGAATATTCAAATATGTCGTTCAAGCACCACACATGTTATAGTCATGTAATTTTGCAAAGTATTTAGTTTGAACAATTCCATTTACAATAAGATTCCAAAATGGTGGTAATACATGAATCACATAGCCTAGCCAAAAGGGAGAAAAGATTTCATTTGGTTATGATGCCATCAATAGAAGCTTGGTGGTTCTCTATTAAAACATATAGTGAAGGTTCTGACATGATTTTTTGCATTTCATAGCTAATATATATCTCACTTATCAGTAATATACCAAGCTCAAGCTACAACCATATATATATTTATAAAGTCACAAATAATAGTCTACAACTCTAGCAAACTAAGTATGTATCAATTTATCTAATAAATGTGTTTACAATTTCCATAAATAATTTTTTTCATTATTTATGAGTAAGGCAAGTTCCATGCCCAATTTCACCAGCAATCATGGTTTCAACAGGAATAGCTTTGGAAGAAAATAAATTCCCCACTTTCATGCTAGGTTAGAAAACTTGAAATCCACATTCATGTTGGATTACCCATATTTAAGTATGTTTTCCTATAGAAAACACATTGATGCTAACATTTCTAATTTGTTATCATAACTCCAGAAAAGACAACACATAATAACTCAATCAAAAATATCATAATAACAATTGAATTTTTCTCTAGAAGCTTAATGTACCAAGCCTGGGTACCCCAATAAAAGACTAATAATTTTCAATCAATAATTTACATAACCTCGATCTCGAAAAAACTTCATTTAGGCCCTCAAAATGGCCCCGGAAGTGAAAACCTGCTAAAAATAGTAAATTGCCAAAATGGCCAGAAAATTGTTTTGAGCCATTTGGAAAATGTGGGTGGCCCCCGATATCCACCTGGTTCAAAAAGACTAATAATTTTAAATCAATAATTTACATAATTTAATTCTAAGGCCTCTTCTTAAATAACAACAATAGGCCTCTTAAGTAAAATTACAATGGTTATTGGAGAATTGATTTTCAACTTGTCAAACTTTGATTTGCAAGCTTGAGTTCCTCTTTGTTCCATCTTGACAATCGTTGCAAATTCCACTGGTTGACAACCCTACCAGTTCCAAATGGATAATCTCCCTCCCTAGGGACCCATGAGCTGCAATGAGGTTGTAAGAAACATAGATTACTAGCAATTGACAATAGAGTGCAATTGTCAAGCTTATGAGGAAACCCCACCTCATGCACACTCTCTAATAGACCAAAATCAACAACAATTCACAAATAGAAAATTTTGCATTACAACAAACACCCAACATTAGGAAGTAAAAAGTGTGTGAGCTCTCTAGATAAAGCTTCCTTTTATAGGATTTGTGGTTCAATCCACTTGTCAATGTCATGAAAAACAGTGTATTTTTGTTAATTATTGATTACATATTATTCACCCACCCATGTGCCAATCACATGCACAAGTGCACAATTAATTCTTCACTTAAAAATACAAAATAATGATTATTCTTCACCCTACAACTACTCTTCTCATTTTTACTCCTGGATGTTCCCTTGATCTCCTCCTCTTTTCCTATCTAAGAGGGTGCACATGTGCTCACTATTTTATTTTAATTAAATCACCTCATTATTATTTCACAAGTCTACCTATCTTTTCCCACTTTCCATTTGAATTTGAATTATTTTTTCAGTTTTTGTAATGTTCCCAACCAAATTTTGATCAGGAACTAGGGTTTCTATTTGATGTTTGATGTTTTGTTTTGCAGGTTTCTATTACAGAAAGATGTGCCGAAGTATTTTGTTGAGTTTATGCCATAGATGAAATCACAACAAGTATGGAACACACGATAATGAATAAAACACATAAACAAAGATAACAAGCTTCAAATCTAACCTTTATTTATATAGAATAAGTGATCTTCATACATAGATCTGCAGATCTAGTACAATATAGAAGATATAAATACCCTAGGTATTCACCCACTGAATATAGCTTATTATAAGATTAATTTATTTCCCTTCTTGAATGGATTCCTTCATCTTCCTATTGGTATGGCCCTAGATGGCTGAATCTGGAGCTGGTATGGCCCTGGAAGGCTGGATATGGAACTGTTATGGCCCTAACTGGCTGGGAATGCTCAATATTTCGGCCTCCTAGTAAATGGTATCCAAATGCTACCAAAATTCCCTCAAACTGTAGATCAAGGGCTATAGAGTAGGGATGATGAAAGTTTGGGTGAGAACCCCCAAGGTTTCCTTCAGATCTATGAGTATCCTCAATGGGGGTTGTGCCCTCCTTCAGAAATTCATCCCAAGCCAAATAAAATAATCCAAGAGAGATTCCCTTGGTGTTGATGATGAAAAAGAGCACTATGAACCTAGAAATGAACCTCCAATGGTGTAATACTGCAGATCTAGACTCCTCCAAGAAAATCAAGCCTCTTCTCTTCCAAGGATGTGCTCTATTGCTGGAAACCCTTTAGATTTGTACACCAAACTCCAAATATTGCTTGTTGAATACCTGTGACTGGATTAGAATGGTGAGGGAGGGATCTTTCACCTCCTTGGCCAAGCTTGAACTAGGAACATAGGAATATTTCAGCTTCTTGATGGTTTCTAGGGCTTGTTCACTCAAAACCCTCAAAACATAAGTTGTCTAGCTCAAGAGTGTACAATGAGAGTGAATAATGAGAACAAAATCATGAGAGGTGCGCCCTTCTCTTTCTTTTATACCTCCCTTGTCTAATTTGTCATTGAGTTGCTTTTTCCCACTTGCTAAGGTTTTTTACTTTAAGTTTCCTTTCAGTCACTTAATTCTTCCTTAGCCTTTTACCAAACTCACTTCAATAATATAACTTTAAGTCTCTTAGTGACCAAATCACACTTCCCTTCCCCTTATTTGTCTTGGACTATAGTCTAGAGGGTTAACTAGACTACTATTTCCTAGAACCCTAGTGTCACTGAGAAGGGGATATTACAATCTCCCCTACTAGGAATTGCTTGTCCTCAAGCAATCTAGAACCTATCTCTTGTAGCGTTCACTCACTTTCCCAAGTGGAATCTTCTATGGGAAAATCTTTCCATTTAACCAAATATTCTTTAATTATTCTTCTCCTTAGTTGTTTCACCATGGTTTCTAAGATCTCCTCAGGTATTAAGTGTATATTCCCTTCTTCATCCACTGGTGGTAATGTCTCATTGGCTAGGACATGTTGACCCAATGCTCTTTTCAGACAGGACACATGGAAAACATTGTGGATTTTATTCCCTAGGGGCAATTTCAATTCATATGTCACTTCCCCAATTCTTCTTTGTACTTCATATGGACCATAGAAGYGTGGTTGTAATTTCTCAKCTCCAMTCTTCTTTATATATTMTTTTCTATAYGGTTGMAAMCTCAAGTACACCARGTCACCCACTTMAAAAGTGAGCTCCACCCTTTTCYTATCTACATATAACTTTTGTTGGTTTTGTGCTCTATGGAGATTGTCCTTGAGTTCTTTGATGATGTCCTAATTAATYTGTATCCATTCCTTTGCCATAGGATCCTTGMTTTGCYCAAATACAMTCTCCTCAAAAGTAAGAGGATCGTAATTGTATAAATCTTTAAAGGGGGACATGCCAATGGACATGTGGTAGGTGGTATTGTAACAATACTCCCCAAAGTAAATCCATTTGAACCAAGCTTTATTCTGCCATGCTACATAATTTCTTAGGTAACCCTCTATCCATTTGTTGACAATTTCAGTTTTCCCATCGGTTTGGAGATGGTAACTGGTGCTAGGAGTCAATTCAGTGCTTACCAATCTAAACAATTCCTGCCAGAAGATACTCATGAATTTGATGTCCCTGTCACTAACAATGTTCTTAGGTAGGCCATGCATCCTAAAAACCTCTATGAATAACAAATTAGCTACCTGTGATGCACTATAGTCCATGGAGATGGCAAAGAAATGATTTAATTTGGTCATCTGATCCACAACTATGAATATGCAGTCCTTACCTTGCACTCTGGGAAGACCTATGATGAAATCCATGGAGATACCTTCCCATTTGTTATTTGGTATTGGAATGGGTTGTAAGAGTCATGCTGGATGAGAGTGCTCATCTTTATTTTGTTGGCAAGTAGTACATTCCTTGATGTAGCGCATAATGTCTCCTTTGATTCCTTTCCAAGAGAACATTTCTCTTACATGTCTATATGTCTTAAGGAATCCTACATGACCTGTTATTGGTGCATCATTGAAGGCTTGGAGTACCTTTCTTTTGAATGTAGATCCGGGTACCAAATAGATCCTTCCTTTGTAATAAATGATGTCATTTATGATCCTATACCTGTCATCCTGTAATTGCCCATCCATCAACTCACATGCAAACCTATTCTTTGAGTATTCCACCAACAATTGTGGTTTCCAGCCTACTGATATTTCTGTCATAGAATATGAGGCATCAACAACTACGTTATTCTTTCCTTTGACATATTCAATATCAAAATTGTAAGCTTGAATCTTTGTTACCCAGTTTTTTTGTCTCTCATTCAAGTCCTTCTGAGATAAAAAGTACTTGACGATATTGTGGTGAGTGTTGATTAAGGTTGGTTGTCATTGATGTCAACCCTTGAAGAAAGTTCGGTACAAAATTCTGGTAGCACAAAGGTTTGGGTAATGGATCCAAGGTTGTTTCATGTATAATGGTATGAGTTTTAATATATTTTAAGGTAATACTATTCTATATGGACATTACATGTCATTCTATTTTCGGTGGTATGTGGGACGTCACATAAATCCTCACGGTTAGAGAGTTATGGCCATGAGAAGTTGGAGAACCCAGGTTTGGGTAATGGACCCAATTTTGTTTGATGGATAATGGTATGAGGTTTGATATATTTGCAGGTAAGACTATTCCATATGGATATTACATGTCATGCCATTTCTGGTGGTATGTGGAACATCACATAACTCATCACGGTTTGAGAGTTATGGCCTTACGAAGTTGGAGGACCCTCATATGTCATCTAGAAGCCCCAAAAGGTCAAAGTAGTCAAAGTGGTTTAAGAGATTTTAGAAGGTAAATAATAAAGTGAAGTGATGAGTGTACTATAATTCAAATTGAATACAAAATAAATTATTTAAATAATAAATTTAATGGAGAAATTAGAAGTGGGTTAGCCCTAAAATAAGGAAAGTGGGCAAAGTGACCTAGAAGATGCTTCTAAGGAAGCTACTTGGAGAGTATAAATAAGAGGGAATGCTCTCTCATTTTACATCACACTTGAGAATATTGAATATCTACAGGTTATTGAGGTAACCAAAGGATATCTAAGCCAAATTTCAGAGGGAAGGTGAAGTAAAGAAGGCCGAAATTCAAGGGAGAATAAAATCTTTTGATGATGCTTTCTAAGGTATGTTATTTACAGGTCATCTCACCATTTTCTCCATAAAAACAATTTTAGAATTATTTAGACCATTAAATTGATAGGCCATTGAGGAAACATATCCAAGTATCTGTGGTAAAAATTTCAACTTGTGGGTCGTTGTATTTTTGGAGTTACACACCGTAGAAAATAGGGTTTGTGGCTAGTCCTGAAACTAGTCTAAAACAAGTGTTTCGGGTAAAAACGTCATAACTTCTTCATAACATATTCAAATTCAGTAAGACAAATTGTGTCAGTTAGAGTACAGTCTGTAGTACGCTGTGTAAAATTTTCAGATCCATACAACAAATATTCTGTGCGGGGCACGCTCTACAAGGTTGCTCTCTAGAATAAGCCATAATTCAACAAGGTATGTCATTTTTTCTATAACTCCTTTTATGAGAGGTTCCAAGTAGTGAAATCTGGAGGAATTGCATAAACACTGAAGAAAACGGTGTACTATTTTCAAATCTTTATTCATTACGGGTACATAGTTATGATTATTTCAAGTTAGGGTTGTTGACTAATCCAAAACTAGTCATGTGAGAAAATGCTAGTTTCTTGTTGTTAAAGTTAAGGAAGGTTTGCAGGTTGAGGTACAGGTTGGTGCATGTTTTATGCAATTTTTTATGGTACATGTTTATTACAGGTTATTTAATACAGGTTGGTGCATGGTTGATGCACTTATTTATGGTACAGGTTGATTACAGGTAGATGCATGGTTGATGCATGGTTCAAGTTATTGGTACAGGTTGGTTGCAGGTCAGTGGTACAAGTTGGTACAATTGTACAGTGGTATATCTCACAATGATATTGTGACAGTGGTTCCATCATTCTACGTATACGTCACGACGGTTGGATGGGGCAAGGACAGGTGGTTGTAGCCACCTTTCGGTTGTAGTCAGAAAACATAGGGGGTTGTAGCCTCCTTTTGGTTGTAGCCAGAGAATAGGGGAGTTGGATATTCCCTTAGGTTGTAGCCTGAGAAACAAAGGGGATGGAGCCTCCTTCTAGTTGTAGCTAGAAAACAAGGAATTTGGTGCTTCCAATGAATGTAATTCTTCAAGACATATAAGAAAAATCATTTCGTGGTTTTCTCCCACTTTGGCTTTCCACGTAAAATACCGGTGTATTGTGTATGTGTTCATTTGTTCATTTATTATTTACTCTGTAGTTATTGGATGATAATGCTACATTGATATAACACTTGGATTATATGGTTAAAAAGGATTAGATTTCTCTATTACTGATTCACACCCCCTCTCAGTAATCCAACAGTAAGTTCTTACTACAAATTTCGCTCCAACTAAGCATTGTCTAAATTTGGACAAAGCATGCATTATGGCTAGCATCTCTTTGTCATATATTGTGTAGAGAAACTCAGGGCCTCTCAACTTACGACTCTCATAAGAAATAGAGTGTCTATTTTTCATAAGGATGACCCCTACTCCTTCACTTAATGCATTACATTCTAATATGAAAGGTTGAGCAAAATCATGTAGGGAAAGTACTCATAACCTTCTTCATTTTCTCAAATGTGACCTGCACTTCATCATTCCAAGTAAAAGACCCCTTTTTGGTTAAGTCTATCAAAGGGGAACAAATTTGGGAGAAGCCCTTGATGAACTTTCTTTAGTAGCTGCAAATTCCTAGGAACTCTTTGAGTTTTGTGAGTGTCCTTTGGGTAAGCCAATTGATGATATCTTGTATTTTTTCTTGATGAACTTGTACTCCTTTTCCCCCAATAATATGTCCTAAGTACAGAACCTCGGTCATGCCAATCTCGCACTTAGACTCTTTAGCATATAAATATTTCTCCTCCATGATACCCAGAATTTCATCTATATGCCTTAAGTGATCATCCCATATCTTGTTATAGATCAGTAAGTCATCAAAGAAGACAAGAAAATATTTTCTCAG
This sequence comes from Picea sitchensis, assembly GCA_010110895.2. Taxonomy (NCBI): domain Eukaryota; kingdom Viridiplantae; phylum Streptophyta; class Pinopsida; order Pinales; family Pinaceae; genus Picea; species Picea sitchensis. Next base: position 48,901 of record SNQJ01S0024007.1, read on the forward strand.
TTTCTTGTTGAACACATGGTTCATACATGACTGAAAAGTGGCAGGGGCGTTGGTGGGCTGAAAGGCATCACAAGAAACTCATAGTGGTCGAAGTGACATCTGAATGCAATTTTATGTACATCATGTTCTCTCATTTTGATCTGATGATAGCCTGATCGTAGATCTATCTTACTAAAGTAGACTGCACCATGAAGTTCATCCAACAGTTCATCAATTCAGGCAATAGGGTACCCGTTCTTAATAGTCGTCTTGTTCAATTCTCTATAGTAAATGCACATGCACATTGTTCCATCCTTCTTCTTAACCAACACAATTGATGATGTGAATGGACTTGAACTTGGCCCAATATGTCCCATAGCCAACAATTCCTTGATGGCACTCTATATCTCGTCTTTATGCTTCTTTGGGTGCTTGTAAGGTGTAGTAATGACCGGTTTGGCCCCTTCTTCCAATTCTATAATATACTCAAATCCTCTATCTGGTGGTTGTCCCAGAGGAATAAGATCAAATACTCTTTTGTGCTTGTGGATAATTTTTTGTATATCTGGAGGGTATGGTTTGTTGGTCTCACCCTTACTATCCATAATAAAGCATTCATTTTCATAGGCTATCTCCTCTCGCCTGAATATGACATGCATCTTTTTCATTGTCACTATCCTAGGATAATCCCTTGTCATTCATTTAAGTGTAAAGATCTTCCATTCATTTGTGTTGAAGGACATCTCCATTGTTTTATAGTTGGTTGTGATAGGACCCAAAGTGTTGAGCCACTGCACCACTAAGATGATATTGGTGTCAGGAATGTTTACCACATTAAAATCTTGTGTTGAGGTGTATCGGCCTAGAGTCAAGTTCATTTGTGGGATGTACCTATCACAAGCTATGGTATGACCCCCTACTAATTCAACCAAAAATCCTTCAAATTCCATTGTGGGTAGATGTATCCTCTCCACCATGGCTATATCAATGAAGTTGTGGGAGGCTCCTCCATCGATCAACATTGTTTCCCTTTTCCCCTGAACCACTTCTTTAATTATGAAGGTGTTGAATTTTGGTATTCCACTCATAGAAGCAATAATGACCTTTTTATGGCCTATCTCTAGAGGTATCAGTGTTTCATGACCCTGTGGTGATTCCTCCTCCTCTTTGAGGTTTTCCTACACAGTATGGATAGCTCCATCATTTTCATTATCCACCTCCTCCTCACTATCATACACTACCTCAACATAGTGTATTTTCCCTCTGCCTAAACATCTATGTCCTGGCTGCCAAGGATCCCTACAAGTGTAACATAGTTGCTTACTCCTGAGATCTCTTCTTGTAGCTTCATATAATTTCCCTTTCCCTCTGTCCATTGGTCTAGTGTCACGACCTCTCTGAGCCATGGGTGGCTTAAGTGTGAACCTATTTTTATTGGATGCCCCAACTAAATCCCTGGTGCGTTCAATGGAATCCTGTAAAGTTAGGGGATTGAAAGCCTTATCCCATCCTTTCACTAGTTTTGTCAGTCCATCTATGAACAACATAAGTAACCTTGATTCTGCCACATCTGGAACCATAATTGATACTCTTTGAAACTCTTCAATAAAGGCCTCAGCTAAACTTGTCTGTTTAAGCTATGTAAGCTCCATGAAATGTTGATCTGGGTCTCCCCTATCAAACCTGTCAATGAGCCTTTAAGTGAATTATTGGTAAGAGGTGAGGCATCCATGGCCCAAGGTGGTTATTCCATGAAACAACCATTCATGTTCCTTCCCCATCAGATACATAGTTTCATATTTGATAGCTTCCCTTTCCTCCATAGGGTTCAATTGGAGGTACACATCCATCTTTTGTACCCATGTTGTAACCATAAGGTGATCTGATTCATGAAAAGTGGGTGGCTCCATTTTCACATATTTTCTTCCATGTTCACTGATACCTCTGTAATGCTCCTTTGATCTTGTTTTCATCTTCAAGTAAAAGTAATCTCTCATAGAGACCTGTATCCCAAATCATGCACGCATGGTATTGTATTCCCTCTCTGTTGTTTCCCATTCTTCCCCTAGATTTTCTGAATCCAAGGCATTAACTTCCTTTCTTTGTGTGTTAAGGAAGGTAGGCATGTATAGCCTAGGGGTGGTTATGTTGAGTGTATGAGAAGGAATTGGTCCTCCATCATTGGAGAGATGCTCCTCCATTTCACCTTTGTGTATGGATTCTTCATGATTCCCATTGCCTCCATGAGATCCACTAGCTTCATGATTTCCACCGTACATGGGTGGATCTTTTCCATGCCTCTGCTCCATCAAAAAATGAGAAAGGATTCCCTGATGTTTATTCAGATCCTCCAACACTGTTATCATTCTATCGTGTCCCCTTTGAAAATTAGTAAGAGATCAGTGGATCTCAGACTGTCCCAATGATAAGTGGTTATGCATTTCGACTAGAGTATGTTGCATGCTTTCTTGACTGCCTTGAAGTACCTCTTTCATTGTTTGGGCCACTTTATCTGTGAGAAGTTCAGTCTCTTCATACGTAGCATTTTATGTCTCATGTGTCTCTCCCATACTGCCCTCATGTTCTTCCTCTTCTAGATTACCTATCACTAGCTGGCCCCCACAACCTCTTCTTCTAGTCATCTTGTTACTTTGCACGGGATGGTGAAGGAAATTCTCTCTTATACCACTTTAATGTTCCCAACCAAATTTTGACTAGGAACTAGGGTTTATGTTTGATGTTTGATGTTTTGTTTTGCATGTTTCTATTACAGAAAGATGTGTTGAAGTATTTTGATGAGTTTATTGCATAGATGACATCACAAGTATGGAACACACGATAATGAAGAAAACACATAAACAAAGATAAAAATATTCAAATATGACCTTTATTTAAATAGAATAAGTGATCTTCATACATAGATCTACAGATCTGGTACAATATAGAAGATATAAAGACCCTAGGTCTTCACCCACTGAATATAGTTGATTATAAGATTAATTTATTTCCCTTCTTGAATGGATTCCTTCAGCTCCCTGCTGGTACGACCCTGGATGCCTGGATCTGGAGCTGGTATGACCATGGAAGGCTGGATTTGGAATTGGTATGACCCTGACTGGCTGGGAATGCTCAATATTTCGGCCTCCTAGTAAATGGTCTCCAAATGCTACCAAAATACCCTCAAACTATAGATCAGGGGCTATAGAGTAGGGATGATGTAAGTTTGAGTGAGAACCCCCAAGGTTTCCTTCATATCTATGAGTATCCTCAATGGGGGTTGTGCCCTCCTTCAAAAATTTGTCCCAAGCCAAATAAAATAATCCAAGAGAGATTCCCTTGATGTTGATGTTGCAAAAGAGCGTTATGACCCTAGAAATGAACCTCCAATGGTGTAATACTGCAGATCTAGACTCCTCCAAGAAAATTAAGCCTCTTCTCTTCCAAGGATGCGCCCTATTACTGGAAAGCCTCCAGATTTGTACACCAAAATCCAAATATTTCTTTTTGAATACCTATGATTGGATTAGAATGGTGAGGGAGGGATCGTTCACCTCCTTGGCCAAGCTTGAACCAGAAATAGAGGAATCTTTCACCTCCTTACTGGTTTCTAGGGTTTGTTCACTCAAAACCCTCAAAACGTAAGTTGTCTAGCTCAAGAGTGTAGATTGCGAGTGAATAATGAGAACATAATCCTGAGAGGTGTGCCCTTCTCTTTCTTTTATACCTCCCTTGTCTAATTTGTCATTGAGTTTCTTTTCCCCACTTGCTAAGGTTTTTAATTTAATTTTCCTTTCAGTCACTTAATTCTTCCTTAGCCTTTTACCAAATTCACTTCAATAATATAACTTTAAATCTCATAGTGACCAAATCACACTTCCTTCCCTTATTTATCTTGGACTATAGTCTAGAGGGTAACTATACTACTATGTCCTAGAACCCTAGTGTCACTAAGAAGGGGATATTACATTTTCTTCTCCTTATTTTATGAGTGCACTATTAATTAATTTTTAAATTAATTAAGAAATTGATTTTTGAACTATTTCATGCATATTTCAGTAAATTATTTTTTTCTAATTACTTTAAATAAATGATCTTATTTTTCATTTTAGGAAATTTGCAATAACCTATATGCTCAATAATAGCTTTCATGTATTTATTTAACTTTCTAATTTAAATAAAATGCATATGCTAATCAAATAGTTTTCCCATGCATGCATAACAACTATGATTGATACCGAGGGAGTCATGCTTCTCCATGCCCTTCAAAATTTACCTTTCAATAAGTACCAAGGGTGCCATGTTCATGCACTCCCTTCAAGCATCCAACTTTCTTTGTGGAGGAGATAGTGCAGCTGTCGAGACCAACTTAACTCCTTTGGACTTTCTGCCTTGTTGAGATACTAATGGTCACTAAGGAATAAGGATGACACCTTATTGCATGCCTTAGCTAAACCTTGTGAGTTAGTAAATATGTGGCCTACCCTCATGGAAACGTGCAACCTCTAGGTAAAAGAAACATCATGAACTTTTTCAACTTTGAAACATGGAAAAAAGAGTGTTAGTAGGTGGAAACAAGGACACTATTCCTCATCTCCCCATGATACTATGTACATCTTCCATACAACCTCATTACCCATATGTGGATTTAGTGACAAGTAAATTCATAAGTGTCAAACCTGTGAAATCAATGCATTAAATAGTCTCATACTCATAAATTAGAAACACAACACAACGAAATCAATGCATTAAATAGTCTCATACTCATAAATTAGAAACACATCATTAATCACATTGCATATCATAATTTCCTAACTCAATCCAAAGTCCAAACAATATTGACACAATCCCATGGATTCCCTATCACACTTTTTTTCAAGAGAAAAATTGCTCAAATTTATATAATGTATAAATTCCATTACAACTCAGATTGCCAGCTATGACCAAAACGAGGACAACACACTAACAGAGAGGAATCAAAGACTCCAAAATAGAACAGCCCAGCAGAAAGGAACAATCAAGCAAGGCACCCAAAAGTCCATCCAAACACAAACACAAAAAATAGTGTATCAGCCCACATCATTCAAATACATTAAACGAGGATATGGGACTCACTATCCCGCTATCCTTATGAAAAATTGAGAGCCTGCCCACCACTTCGTTTAAAGCCCTCTTCGAGAGAGCATCCGCCTCCCCATTAAATGATCTGGGAACATGGTGAAAATTGACATCAGTGAAGGATTTTAACAGCTCCCTCGTCTTATCCTTCCAGCTATCATTGTGGACAGTTTGGAACTTTTCTCTTTGAGAAATCCAATCAATGATGATTCGCGAGTCTCCAAGGACGTGAAGATGACTGATAGACCAGCGGGAGGCAAGAAAGAGGGTAGCCCATAAACCCAGGAGCTCGGCCTTATTGTTTGTGCCTTCTCCGCAGTTTAAGAACCACAAGGTAGTCCTAGATGGGTGGGTTTTGAAGATTCCCCCCGCCCCACAGCAGTTTCCACTGGACAGAGCAGCGCCATCGAAAAAAGCCACGGTGTAGTCTTTTAATCGATTGAAATCGCAGACTTTGGGCACAAGAGACTTGAGCGGTGGTTGTTTCCAGTGGAAGGAGGCCAAGATTTTTATAAGCACAGCTCTAGAAGATGGTGGAAAGGAATCAAATATAGCACGGTTTCGAGCAGACCAAATCTGCCAGCAAACAAAAACAGGTAAAGTCGTTGGCGCAGAGGAATGTGACAGCCACCGAGAGATGCAGTGAGAGAAGGAGGTGCCGCTCCAAGATAAAGGCAGCGAGAGATGAAACAACACTAGTGACCAGACCGTCTGTGTGAAAGAGCAGTAGACCATTAAATGGTGGATATCCTCAGACTCACTGCAACAGAGAGGGYAGATCCTCGGCCCCTCCCATCCCCTCYGACGAAGCGCATCCCAGGTAAGMAGTTTCTCCTTGCCAGCGAGCCAAAAGAAAAGCTTAAGTTTAAGGGGGATATCCCAACGCCAAAGTAGAGAGAACCAAGTACGGTCCACTTCAAAAAACTGTTGATTGAGGAGAGCATTATATAGATTCTTTACAGTAATGTTACCCGTGCCATCGCCTCCAGCCCACTGAAGAGTATCGGGTAAGGGAGAAAGTGAGATACCAGCGGCTTTGAGAGCAGAAGAATAGTGGTCCCATTCAAAGGCTAACAAGCCACTAAGATGTAGTTCCCCACTTTTCCGCCATCTGTCCGGAAGATTGCTACAGCCTGGCTGTAAATTGACCTGTGCAAGATGATAAATTTTTTGATTCTGTAGTTGCGTCCTCAACTCTGTGGAGAGGAGCGACCGGTCACCCATACCAAGTATCTTGTCGCCACCAATGCAGATATCTGTACCAGCTCCTGGTTTCCAAACAAGCCAGTGAAGAAGGACTGGAATGGAAGTCACCATACCCTTCTAGAAAGGAGAAGCCATTCTCAGCTGGAAAGATGGCTTACGGATCCAATTTACCAATGGCAGGGAGCCCAAGTATTTGTCTGCGATAATACGATGCCATATACTATCAAAAGAGACTGCTCTCCAGAATGAGTTTGCCAGGAGGGCCGTATTGAAAGTGGACAAATTCATGAGCCCCCAGCCCCCATTTCTCCGAGGTTTTGTCAGAATATCCCAGCTGCACAAATGAAAGCGAAAGTGTCCAAGATGACTATTCCACAGAAAATTAAAGATGTGACTCCGTAAAATTTTGATGATCTTTTTTGGAATTTTTTCCAGGGACATCCAAAAGACAGGTAGGGATTCCAGAACTGACTTGATCAAGATAAAGCGGCCTCCCAGTGTAAGCCATTTGTTACACCAGAAGTTAATCTTTCTTTCAAAATGTGCCACCAGCCATCTCCAGTCATCCGGAGAGGAGGCTCCTAATCTCAACTGGAACCCCAAATATCTAAAGCCATCGCTCAGTTTTGCAAAAGAGTATGGGAAGGTATCCATGAGTATAAGGTATTCCCTATCACACTTGACAAACCATCAGTACCATGTAGCAATTAATACATCTTAAATATATATACATTCATTTCAATGTTTAATAATCATGTGGATCAGTACCATCAATTACGTCATATCACTATACAAATTATCCATCCATGATTATTATGTAAATAATAAAATAAAACTTACTAGAAATACAAATATGTCAATTAAACCCAATCCAAAATAATAATAAAAGTTCAAGTTTCATCATAATAACATATGTCAATAAACCAAGCCTAGCCATTTTGTGATCAAATTCTCTCAAATAATATGATTCAATTAATAGAACTAGTCAAAGCAAAAGAGAGTACCACATCTATACTTGCAACGAATATCAAATTTATTTTAACTTTTAATTTCCATATAGAGAGATTTTCTTTGAAAATCAGATATATCATTGTGGCTATAAATAACCTTCCTATACAACTTTCAACTTTTAAAAATGTTAATATCAAAATTACTACCATATAAATCCATCTTAATCTTTAAACTATTAAATTTAAAAAATGATATAAAACACATAAATTCTAGTTTCTTTATTATCCTTGGATTTGGTTCTATAGTCCTTAAGATTCTTAAAGACAACATCTCTCTCCAACACAATGTTAAGATTCTTAAAGACAACATCTCTCCAACACAATGTTAATAGCGTTGAGTCCTTGATATTAAGAAACACAACCTCTTAAATAACATATTATTAAATTATATATTTAAGTTTAATGATTAAAATAGATAATATATTAAATAAAATTTACAAATTTAAACATGAGAAAGTTGTAAAATAATATGAATTGTTTAAATAAATTTTAAAAAATAACAATTTAAAAATATTTCTTCGTTATAATATTTCATAAATTAAATACAAGTTTTTAATTCTCTAATATTTACAAGTTTTTAATTATATTCATAATCATACACGTTTTTAATTATATTTATAATTTTATTTTATTTTATATTTTATAGTGAAATGCTGTATATTATATTATGTAATGAGAAGTTGTATATGAATAGGTATTGTTTAAAAAAATAAATGGAAATATTGGTTGAAAGTAACATTTTACAAATTAAAATATAATTTTCAGATTATATTCAGATAATTGTGGAGAGAGGAAAGATGTTGTGACCTTTTACATCATATTTAAAATAATAATAATAATAAAATATATAATTTAATCAATTATATTATAAATGTATAATCTGAATGTTCTATAATGTAAATATTAAAAAATAAATAAAAATAATAAAATATACAATTTTATTAATTATATATATGAAGTTGTTATAAATGTATAATCTGAATGTTCTATAAAAAAATTTAGCATGATAAATCTATTTTTTTATTTGAAAATAAATGTTAAACAATAAAAAATAGTGATTTTAATAATCAGATTTGAAAAAAATAATATCAAAAAAAATTTAGCATGATAAATCTATTTTTTTATTTGAAAATAAATGTTAAACAATAAAAAATAGTAATTTTAATAATCAGATTTGAAAAAAATAAAATCAAAACATAAAACTGTTAATGAGAAAAGCATGCAGGTTGTCTTCCATGAAACTTCATATTGTGCATAGACATACTATAATGCTACAAAATTTTATTCTATTCTGCGCACTTGGTTAATCATGTGGTTAACCTATAAGAACGAGATCACGTTGTTAGTCACGTGGTTGATCAATAGCCACATCTTGGTCATTGGTTTGTAAGTACGTTTAGACTACGTCTGCATAAAATCATTGGATGGGATTGATAGAGTGGATGGAATTAACGGACAAGTCATTGGTTTGTAAGTACGTTTAGACTACGTCTGCATAAAATCCATGAATTTAGTTGTCAAAGTACTTAAAAGTTATCAGTTTGTCAGATTGATTAGAAATTTTATTAACCCAAGGGCCCGGAGATTTTAAATGTTAGATTAAAAAAATAATTTTATAAAGGTTAAAATAAATAAATTATTGAATGATTTTTATTTCAATATTAAAATATGTAATTAATGAATAAAGAAATTTATTTGTTTTTAAAATCACCTTAAAACATCTTAACCCGGCATCTAGGCTGGTTTTAAAAATAAATAAATTTCTTTACTTATTAACTTAATATTTTAATATTAAAATAAAAATCATGTTTTTAAACATTTATAAAATTATTTTTTTAATATAACATTTAAAATCTCCATTATCACAGATTACAAATTGGTGGTCCTTAGTTTATAAGGTTCATAATCAATCTGACAAACTAATAACTTTTAAAAGTGACTTGCCAGTACTGTGACAACTAAATTCATGGACTTTTTGGAGTTGAAAGTGACTAACCAATGACTTGTCATTTAATTCCATCCACTCTCTTTTTATCAAGATATGGCTATAGATCAGGATCAGGGGTGATGTAGAATTGTTTTCAAAATAAATAAATTTCTTTATTTATTAATTTAATATTCAAATAAAAATCATTTAGTTTTTTAAATATTTATAAAATTAATTTTTTAATTTAACATTTAAAATCTCCATTGTTAGAGATTATAAATGGGTAGACCCTTGGGTTTATAAGATTCATAATCAATTGACAAAGTGATAACTTTTAAGAGTGACTTGTTAGTAATTTGACAACTAAATCCATGGACTTTTTGCAGCCTAAAATAAAGTGATAAACCAATGATAATTTCTAAAATGACTTTTCATTTCATTCTATCCACTCTATTTTGATCAAGATAGAAAGATGTGGCTATAGATTAGGGGTTAAGATGGATTTAGGAGGGAGGGATGAAATATGGTAAAAAAAATCATATAATCGTTAAAATTTTCTAGAAACTATATAAAATTTATAGGAATTTGAATATTTTTACAAAAATATAGTTAAACATTTTATAGTTTTCATTTTAAGATAAGTACACATCCTTAAAAGTTTTCATACCCCAATGTTTACCTGATAATCGAGTGGCATGCCCCATGATATTATTATTAAATAATAATAATAATAATAATATGAAGAATATAATAATTCTCTTAAACGGTCATAATAAATGCTTATTGGAATAAATTATCCTAAAGGGGGTCATAATAAGTATTTATTATGGATATAGGGGTAATTAAAGAGAATGGTAAGAGAATGATAAAATAAGTAACCGTAATCAATGGAGAAACCCTAAAGTATAATAAATAATTAAATGATGAACACCAGGGATTGGGTTCTTTACCACGGATGGACTTTATATAAAGGGGGAAAAGGATGAGAAAATAACATCTCTCTATTTTGACATATCTCTCTTTGGCTAAAGCTATAGAGAGGGGATGGATAAGGATTCACTGGAAGGGTAGTAGATTGAGGGCTCGAGAGTGACTTATTACTAAAGATTGGAGTAGCAAGGTCAACGGTTGGGTGGAGAGTCGTTCCCCACTTTGTGTTATGGTTGTCATATCAAGGATCAGGGTATGGATGTTCATGAACTCAATGGGTTGCAGGTAAGTTGGGTTCTTCAACACATGTAAGTTCCTCATCCCAATCATTTGATTGAAATTTCATTAGGGTTTGAATTAATTACAAATTATTGGTTATTTAATTGGATAACGTATGTATTTATCTTGTTAAAACTATGGGACATTACACCGAGGGTATACAATGAGAGATTTAGATGGGATAAATCTCCAAGTCCTCGAATATTCTAACATTAGCATGATGTATGTTGTTGTAGGAGTTTCTCATAGTGGTGTTATCATCAATAATAAATGAAGACAACAATGTCTTCTTGTCATTCAAAATCTGCAATCCATCTTCCAGCTTTGGTACCTTTGCCTAATACTCGATAAAGTGCAGACATATTCCTCAATTTGTCTACTTCCAATTTAGAGTTTTGGGATGGTTGATTGCATTCTTTATATATAGGTGTAGTCTATTTGTTCTATGTTTTTGAATTCTTGGTCGTCTCACCTGTCCCATCTTTAGAAATCAAACCATCTCTTGTCTCTTCCCATTTTCTGCACTCCATTTCCTTTGTTCATCGTCCTCTGTTTCCTCCCATTTGTAGTCCTGGTGGTCCCCTCTCCTAGTCACATTGGTTTAATGCACATGCCATCCTCCCTAACAGGTTCAAACTCTCAATCTTTCCCTCCACTACTGTGACGTCCCTACTACATCCCCTATTTCTCCCCTATTATTACCCTCCTATCTCAGACTCCTCTAGGGCGCCATACTCTAGTCCCCGTGCAGTAGAAAACCATGTTTTCCCATACTACTCCAAGGCGCCCTACTCTAGTCCCCATGCAATAGAAAACCTTGTTGTCCATTTTGATCTGAGTGGAAGTTCGTCTTCATATTCGATGAGTATGGAGAACCAGTACGCTATAGAGCCTTCATTAACATGGAAAATTATGTTCTTCCCCACAAACTCGCAAAATGTGTTGCAATACCACATGCCATTTAAATATTAGTTTGGACAAACAAAATA
>SNQJ01S0024008.1:0-12112 GCA_010110895.2 Picea sitchensis
GACTAGTCCTATTGACTAGTCTCAAGAAGGTGTTCCAGGTAAAACAATCATAACTTCTTCCTAGAGTATCCAAATTGTGTGGGACTAGTTGCATTGGATCATGGACAGTCTGTATCATTTTGGGTACAAGGTTTAGAATTTTATATCAATTATTTTTTGCGGGGCACACTATACAAGTGAGATCTCCTAGAAAGGCCAAAAATCAGCAAGTTGTGGGGAAGCTACCATAAATTCCACTTGGCACATCCAATTTTGATCAGACCTGTGGAATTATAGAGAAGAAATATCAGAGAAATACATAAGAGAAGTTTTCATACCCAGAAGGGCCAAAAATTGGGAGATACAATAGAAGAAATATTGTCTAGAAGAACCACCTCAAAATAAAGGTTCAAAAGTGAATGTGGCAGAGTACGAAGCTTTGGTTCTGGGATTGAGAGCTTCCAAGGAAATGGGAATTAAGGAGATGACCGTGTTTGGAGATGCAGAGTTGATCGTTCAGCAGGTCAAAAACATTTATCAGGATAAGAATCCTTGGCTCAGGAGTTACAAAAATAAGGTATGGGACCTAGTTGATAATTTCTTCCTGGCTTTTAATATTTCTCATATTCCAAGGGAGGAAAATGCTTCAACTAAATTTTTAGCTGTCACAGCTAGCTTGCTCGAAGTTCCTTCACCACCTAGGGTCAGGTTCGATGTTGAGATAAAATATAGGCCCTCTGTACCAGACAACGTCAAACACTGGAGAGTGTTTGAAGATGATTAGGAAATCGAGAGGTTTCTCCAATCCATTGATGACTTTTCTGCAATGCACATAGATGAGAATCCTAACATGGAAGGTGATCATCACTCTGGGGAGATTTTAAATAGAATTGTTGAGTGCCAGATTATTCAACTACCGAGCAATTACATTCCACGGGGACTTGTCCCATTAGAAAGATTGTTTGATGGAAATGATGTAGTAGTGAAGGGGAAAGTTTCAGGTGATGATGATGACACTGCCGAATGCAACATAGGCACACCTAAGGAGCCAAAGTTTGTCAATATGTCAAGGAGTTTGACCGAGGAGCAGAGGGTCGAATATACTAAGTTGCTAAAGGAGTTTGCTGATGTGTTTGCATGGACCTATGAAGACCTCAATATGTATGACACATCAGTCATTGAGCACAAAATCCCACTGAAAGAGGAGGCTAATCCATTTAAGCAGAAGTTGAGACAGATAAATCCCACATTGCTACTTGTCATGGAGAAAGAAGTAAAGAAGCTGATGGATGCCCAGATCATTGTCCCCTTGAGATATTCTGAGTGGGTGGCCAATTTGGTTCCGGTGAGAAAGAAAAGTGGGGAAATCAGACTCTGCGTTGATTTCAGAAACCTGAATAGAAGCTCCAGGAAGGACAATTACCCCCTGCCCAATATGGAACACATACTGTAGAGGGTAACTAGTGCATATAGAATATCCATGATTGATGGTTTCTCTGGATACAATCAGATATTAGTCATGCCTGAGGACAGGGAAAAAACAGCCTTCACCACTCCTTTGTGCACATTCATGTATGCCAAAATGCCTTTTGGGATGATGAACGTGGGAGCAACATTTCAGCGAGCTATGGACATAGCCTTCATCGGGGAGAAGGACCAGTTTGTGGTGATATATCTAGATGACATCACAGTCTTCTCTAAGACAGACAAAGAGCACTGCTGCCACTTGAAAAGAGTTCTCCTGAAGTGTCGAAGGTATGACCTATCTTTAAACCCCAAGAAATCATTGTTTGCTATGAAGGAGGGGAAGTTGTTAGGTCATATAGTGTCAGTAGAAGGAGTAAGGATTGACCCTGGCAGGGTAGAGGCACTCCAGACCCTGTCACTTCCCAGGTCCAAGAAGGAAGTTCAGGCATTTTTGGAGAAAATAAACTTTCCGAGGAGATTTGTCTCAAACTTTGTTGAGCTGGTGAAACACATCACAGCCATGCTCAGGAAGGGAAATGAAGTGAAATGGACTACTGAACCCAGGGAATATTTTTCTCAAATAAAGAGAGCGTTGACTGAGGCACTTGTGCTAATCAGTCCCGATTATTCTAAGGATTTCCTGATTTTCTCGTTTGATTCTGATGACTTGGTAGAAGCTGTCTTGTTGCAGAAAAATGACCAAGGACAAGAGAAACGTATTGCTTTCTACAGCAAGGTGCTGAGAGATGCTAAACTAAGATATGAGATCATGGAGAAGCAGGCCTATGCATTGGTGAAAGCTCTCAAAGCTTTCAGGATCTATGTCTTGCACTCAAAAATCACTGCCTATGTCCCTTCAACCTCTGTGAAAGACATTCTCATACAACCTGACATAGATAAGAGAAGAGGTAAATGGATTGCCAAGATCCTAGAATTTGACCTGGAGATTAAGCCCACCAAGATGATAAAGGGGCAAGGCCTGGCCAAGCTGCTGACTGAATCTAATTGTAGGGCGTTGGGGATTAACTTCATCAATGAGCAAGCTGAGTCATCCGACAGTAATTCTCAGACCATCATACCACTAGCAGCATGTCCCTGGTACAAGGATATCTTGTACTTTTTGCAAGAATTAAAGCCCCCTGATGGATTGGGAAAGAGTAGGGCCAGAGCTTTAAAGCTCAAAGCAGTTAGATATTGTCTCATTGACCAAGCCTTGTATTGGAGAGACCCTCAGGGGATACTATTAAGATGTCTGGACCCGCTACAAGCCCAGAAGGTGATGTTTGATTTCCATAGCAGTCTCTGCGGAGGTCATCATTTTTGGAAAACCACAGCCCAAAAAATCCTCCGGGCTGGGTATTACTGGCCTACTTTGTTTATTGATGTCTGCAGGGAAGTTAGGGCTTGCATCAAATGCCAGAAGTTATGAGGTAAGCAGCAACTCAAATATCTGCCACTAAAGCTTGTAGTAGTTTCAGCACCCTTTTAGCAGTGGGGATTGGATGTCATTGGAGAGATTCATCCTCCCTCAAGTGGCCAGCACAGATGGATCCTCACTGCAACCAATTATTTCACCAAGTGGATAGAGGCTATCCCCACCAAGAGTACTTCTCACAAAGTAATCATCAGCCTCTTGGAAGACATCATAGCCAGATTTGGCTGCCCAAGTAGGATTGTCACTGACAATGTTGCCCCTTTCAGGTCTGAGCCCCTGGTCAAATTCTGTGAACAATTTGGGATTTCACTGGTTCACTCTACTCCATACTATCCTTAAGGAAACAGACTGGCAGAGTCCTCTAATAAAAGCCTAATCAAGCTTATCAAAAAGATACTGGAGGACAATAAGAGGGCCTGGGACTCAAAGCTCAAATTTTCTCTTTGGGTTGATCGGGTAACAATGAAGAAATCCCTGGGTATCTCACCTTTCCAACTGGTTTATAGAATAGAGGTTGTTTTCCCCACTCAACTCGCCTTAGCTGTGGCGAAATTCCTTCAAGATTTGGAAGGAGAACCTAACCATGTGGTCAGAAGGATCCATTAGATGGTGGAAGTGCATCAGATCAGAGAACAGGTCTTGGACAAGGCTTTTAGTCATCGGCAGAAGATCAAGCAGGATTTTGACAGAAAAAGCAGAAAAAAAGAATTCAAGCAGGGTGACCTGGTACTCAAATGGGACGCACCCAAGCAGGACAGGGGCAAACACAACAAATTTGATGCCCTCTGGTTGGGGCCTTTCAGGATCCTTGAAGTATTTCCAAACAACACCTACAGGTTGCAGGATCTGGAAGGTGAAGAAGTTTTTAGTGGCCCAGTGAATGGGCATTTCTTGAAAAAATGTTTTATGTGAGCCGCAGTCGGCTCTTTTGGTTTTTGTAAATATTGTTTTTGTTTTTATTTTCAGTTTAATAAATGACGCTGTAGCCCAACAACAAGGCACTGAATCTGCAAAAATGTTCTTAGAGCATCACAGGGAAGACTCTATCCCCCATGGAGCCAGATGTTAACGATATTTCTTGTAAGGGGGGTTAGAATGCAAAGGAATGGGTTAAAAACCCACTTTTCCTAAGTTCGAATGTAAATGTGTCTATGGTAAGCAGTGAACAGATCTGGACAGTACGCATCCGCGCACCCAAATCAATGGCACACATGAGATTCCGGACCCCCCTTGCCTTTCTACCTTTAAGCGGAGGGGGGGGGGGTCCAGAATCGGGAGCGCATGTCTTCGACGGCCCCTATTGTAGCGCCCAGATCAACGGTGGTAAAGACAATTTTGGACCCCCTTGCCTTTCTACCTTTAAGCAGAAGGGGGGGGGGGTCCGAAATTGGGTATGCAGCTTTCGGACGGCCAAGATCAGCGCGCCCGGATCAACGACACTTGGGCAATCTCGCCCTTCTCAGTTGTTCTGTGTTTAGCCAGTGTGGGCCCTTCCCTCATCATCTCATCATCTGCTCACCACCTTCCATGTGTCTCTTTCTCTCCACATCAGCCTCCCACTAAAATGTGTCCGTCACATCTACTCTCCTGTCTCCTCCGCTTATCACCTTTTTCCATGTGTCTCCCCTGCTATCTCTCTCGCCCCCTCATCGCTTCTTCTCCACTTCCCATTGTTCCGACCCCCATCACTCTGTTCCCGTGCCCCATCTTCTGCACTGGCTTCCACGTCCATTCTTTAGCCCAGTCAGTTATTCCAAGTGGCAGTGCAGGAGGCCCTCCACATCCCGAAGGTGCCAAGTTGGTCGGGCCATCCTCAATCCCGATGAAGCAGTTATTGAAGCGGTTGGTGGTAGTTATATATCGCCTCTTCCATAATGGGAAAGCATAGTAATGAATTAAAGGCACGTCGATTCACCGTTGGAACTGTCAAGAGTTAGATTACGTCTGACATAAGTTGCACGATCTTTTCAGAAGTTGACTGTCAGAAGCCATGCAGACGCAAAGCTTTCAATGCAATGTCTCGGTTCTGCTGTTGTTGTTGTTCTGAGTTTATGAAGGCGTTTTCACCATTTTTGTATCTATCGATGGTTGAGCAGAGCTCCTGGGGTTGTAAATATTTAATGAAGCACTGATACTCTGGTTATGTATGAACTCTTGAGATTTCTTGCCTGATGGATGCCAGTTTCTTTTACATCTTTGTTACACTGTGTTAGAATCGCTCGGAATTGGAAGATCCAGTAGAGCTATAGTTGTTATAGGATGATGTTGGATAGGATCACTATAGAAGTTATGATGTTTCTAGCCAGTCCTTGTGATTTTCCCAGCACTGAGTGACTTGGAATTGGAGGATCCGGTCAAGTCCTCCTCAGTTTCTTGAGATCCTGAACCAAGCTGATCTTGCATTCAGAGTCTTTCTTATGCAAGCAGCCGTAAGCCTGTCGCCCAAAGCCGTTTGTTCACCCTTATAATCAAAGTATTCCACCTATTCACCCTTTTGTCAACCCACTGGCTGAAGTTAGATCAAGACCTCCTTTGTTACTTATGTACCAGACCCAGTCCCCGAGTTAGAGTGATATCTCCTCGAGTCTTTATCCCCATTTGATCATCCCTTATAAACAAATCATGACATTAAATTGATGGATCTCAGGCTCTGCTCTTGCAAGCAATCCAAGAGTGACTTTTGATGCTAACACCACCTTTGATTATTTGAGCTCATAGATTAGTTGATTTCGCATAGTGATGATTGAGCTATTGCCATCCATCCTGTCGCATTGAGTAGTTTCTCTTCAACCTGAGATATTCAGCTACGAGCATGTACGTCTGAAGAAATTAGCGTAGTTAAAGAGTCTGTGAAGGATATACTCATCAACCTCATGACTAAAAAAGTATTATCTGTGGGTGTACAAGCTTCATCGACGAGAGGAGTGAAAGCCTCCTTGTCTATTGCTCATGGATTCAAACCATTCCGATTTGTAGCTGAGAAAAGAACCAAGCATAGAGATGACTTGGAGAATGAAAAGTTATTACCGTCCATCCTAATTGAGTACATCCCACCCCTAGCCATTGTAGTGAGTCGCGACAGTGTCCCAAGGTACTTTAACTAAACTGTCATCATTGCGTATCTCCCAAAGGGGATACACGCAGTCACAACACAGCTAGAAAGGATTCCAACCTTGAATATTAATGACTATAACTTGGGAGAACGTAAGAGATATGGCATGCTCACACTTCAAAAATATCTGACCAAGACAAAGGGAAAGAAGATGAAGATCATCCCTTAGTCATGGACCATGAACCTCGTGCAGTCCACCCTTTTGAATGTAATCAAGATTCAACATTTTGGAAGGCATCAAGAGGTTAATGCTTGCGTTAAGCTCCTATTGTCATGCTTCCATGGTGGCTATCTATGGTTGGATATACATATCACTGGTGATCCAAAATTGATCCATAGGATCACTAGACTGAGCATGCAAGGACCAAACCCATAAGACTTATACTTAGGAAAAGTTGCATACCACGCCTTGGCATAGACTATTAAAAAAACATACGGTGATGTTGAGAAGGGGACATGAGGCTACAAGGTATCCTGCATCCAAAATGGCATAGTGCACCTAACATGCCAATTAATTTCAGGAAACCTAGTAAGAAATAAAAAACCCACACAGGTTATAGGGTTTGTCGTTGACCTCGCGGGGAAATGCGTGGAAGGCCTACAGATGAACTGGGCGAAGTACCTAGTTAACCAACTCGAATTGGATTGCCACAAAGCTCAGGATCAGGGCTATTAGTTTCACTTCAACTAGCTCCTGATCCTCATCACATTTAATGCTTGGGAGATGTTGGAAGGTGTGATCTTCCCTGAGATCGAGCCATTCGAGCCACTTGTTGCGAAGTTCACCACACTTTGGTATTTGAGCAATAAGGGAAAGTTGTGGCATTCAAACGTAGTATTTCATACCTACTACCTATAGCTTAGGAGAGCTATTGACTCCTTCCCTCATATGACGTCGAATACCCTGGACAAGTTCAAGCCTCTTATGAAGTTTCGCGTAGATAGGCATTTTATTTACATTACTGTGTGCACCAATGAAATAAAAGAAGAACTTCAGTACTACTACAAGCTCACTACATAGGACATGGAAGAAATCATTAAAGATTGGCTTGTAGAACTTGTTATCCCTGCTGACCCTGTAGAGCTATCTCACCCAGACCTCTTTGGAAAACCGGTGGTTACTCGCGAAGAGTATGATGCCCAAAGAAGCAACAGGAATAAGAAGAAGTAAGATGTACAGGAAGTACACAACTCGTCAGAAGAGACCACACCATTGTCACCTAGTGGAAGAGGTGATGACGAAGTGAACAAAGAGGAAAAAGAAAAATAAGAAGATAAGCAAGGTTAAGTAACACTACCATAGAACCTCTCTGATGATGCTGATCCATCTAAGAAAAGGAAGGTTTCCCCCATGAAACCTTCATTGTGGAAGAAGTCCAAATCCAATAAACTAAAGATGCAGAATGTACTCATGGTCGATGACTTTGACTTCATTATTTCAACTATAGGAGATTCCTCAAAAGATATTTTTCAAAGAAACGAAGAAAAACAAGAATCCATGTATGATAGAATTGAACCAGAACTAAGAGGTGTACAACAATCCCTTTATTAGAGCCATAAAATGTCCACTGCACCCTCTCCCTCAGAGGAACCAGAGTTGGGAGATGAGCCTGCTCAACTCCACAAACTGGCTGATGTGACTGAAGCCCACCTTCATCGAGCACACTGAGAAAGACTAGGCCACAGTGGCTCTGAAACAAGAACAGGAGGAATTTATAGAGCAATGCAATATTGCACAATAGGAGAAGGATTCTCTTCAAGTGAATTTCTAAGAAGAGAGAGCGTATATCGAACAGGAGAAAGAAAAGTTTCTCATGGAGCAGGTCAGAGTAAAATAAGTAGTCAATAGAGAACTTAACTCTATGACAGGATTGGAGCAGAAGGAGGAAGAACCAGTAGAACACCAAGTAGTGCAACTCATAGAAATCATCCAGCAGCTTCAATAGAGAATCATAGATCTTGAGCTAAGAAAAATGCCCAGTACTCCATAAGATGTGCAATATCAAAGAGAAGGGACTGCTCAAGGCATAGTTGAAAGAATCAAGGGCCTCTCCATGGAATGTAAACAACTAAGTAATCACAGTGCCCAAACTTATGAGAAACTCATTGAGAATCCTAAATTGAAGGCACTAGAGTCACAACTCCAAGAGGTGAATCAGGAAGAAGAAATAGTACAGGAATAGTTGAAGCCCTTGTTAGCCATTGAGAGGATGAAGCGATACCAAGAATAGCACATTACCCAGCAGTAGGTCCACACCATTCAGAGCAGAGTCATGGAAGTAACTCAGAGGCTCCAACCAATATAGGATGAGGCTTACCAACTATTCATAGAGATTGAAGTCGAAGCAAGTTGAAGCACAACAATAGGTCGAAGCAAGTCGAACCAAGATCAAGTATTTTGAGGCACAATTACCTAGAGCAGAGTGACTTAGGATGAGTCATAGGTGAGTGTTGGGGTCATGTTTTCCCTTGACCAAGTTTTGAGGATCCTTGGCCATTTTTGACCATTTTTGGACTTCGACAGGCTGTCGAATGTGAAGTGGATATCATGGGATCTCAGCCCCTTTTTAGGGCCTTTTTAGGTTTTGGGATTATGTAATGGGTATGGGGATGTCGGCCCATGGGTTTACCCATGCTTAGGCCTATTTTTTAATGTATAAATAGAATTCTAGGCGATGTAAGAAGTAGTGACTAGTCAATGGCAAGTTGTGCTAAGTGAAAATGATTGTAAGAGGCTTGGTGTGTATTGCATGTTGATACTTGCAGAGCTAAGTGAAAGTCTTCTGTAGTTCTTTGTGCACAGACTGTGGAATGCTCTGTGCCTAGATCTACTCAAGGAAGGAGGATATAGCAAGGTGTGTAGATATCCTTTCCTCTACGGAGTTGATTTTGATGCTTTGTGACGACAACGCGGCCCCTTCACCACCCACAGGTCGGAAGGTCCACGCGCGCTCACAGGATATTTTTCTTCTCACGGCCCAAAGAACTCCAAGGTTCTTCTAATTCCCTATCGAGAATCTGCACCCACATATTTCTTCGCGCGACTTCCCTCCTTTTACTTATCGGGGAATCGGAACTCGTGACTTCGTGAGTTCAAAGGATAGTGGTCGGGTGTGAATCTTACGAGTCCCTGAACGCTGATACAAATCAATGCTGAACTCACCCTTCTCCTATTGTGACTTATCCTATCGTGCTTTTTCTACTCGCAACCTCGCATCTTCATGACTTGGAGTACCCAATACTTGGGCCCTCACCTTGGGAACTTCCGAGTTCGCGAGATCTCTCGATCTCTGCCACCTGTCCTCCTCATATGGACGACTTCTAGTCTTCTCGCCACTTCGCCACGTCTCATATCCTCGCACTTCGTGACCCTTGATACCAAGTTCTCAGCCCTTTCACTCATGAAATCCAGACATACGATGTGCCACCTGTCCACTTGCCAAGTCCTGTGGCCCCACACTATTTACGTAACCCTCAGGATATCGCGTATCGCAATATCGCGATTCCCGTTACCAAGTCTTGGACACTTTTCTCACGAGATCCCGATAGGCAATCTCGCGAATAATCCAATGCCCCTAGCTAACTTGGATCAACTTCTATGCCCCTCCTAATCTTAGAACCTTTCCACACTTGCGCTGTAACTACCTCGCACCTCTGGAAGATCTAACGACTCTCGGAACTTTGCGGAATCTCCTCAGAGGATTTCGACCGTCCGTTCTTCCTTATGCAATCCATGAAATGAGGAAGTGTCTCTTCATGAGACTCGTTTGCCCACTCGCCAACCTTCGATGCTTCTCTCAGACTTTCCACGGCAGCTTCCCTGCACTTACCCTTCAGTGAATTTAAAGGCCTATTCCTCCTGAGCTTTTCCACAACTTCAGTCTTCAGAAAGAAACCTTGCACGCACTCTTTGTGGCAAATATTCAACAATGCTTAAGTGTTGAAAACACTCGACTCTGCACACTCCTGCAGCAACAGTCTTCCAATACTTCGCTCAGAATCACAACTCTGAGACTTCTCCTTGGCCTTCGGACTCCTTGCATGGCACTATGCCACTGCACTTCTGAGACGAATGGCAACAAAAGTTATCTCTAATTGAAACCTTCTATCAACGTACTCCTTGCGAACAATTCAACTGCACTCCTTACAGGAATCCTCTGGCTCAAATAGAGAAACCATTGAAACTCATCCACTCTTCCTCTCAGACTTCAATTTCCCCATGAAATCACATACACAGTGTATAATAGCAAATGTATGACATGAAGCAAACATTCAAGAGCATAACATCAATACACAGAGAAATAACAAAAACCATGAATTTGAATCAAAGCTTTCTTCTATTAATTCAACTGCCTGTACATGGGTGTTCTTCATATAGTTCTCTGCATGCTCTTTTCTTCTCCTTCAATAATGTTACAATGATACAATGAGGGTGTCTATATCCATTTTCCCTCCTGGACTCTAAAGCTACCAAATCTCAAATTAAATTCCTATCTACCAACATTAACTCTATTAAATGCCGACTATCTACCTAAGGACGAGAGCTTAAAGGCTCAAGGTCCATTTACAATATACAAGTGCACCATCTCTTAAATGGGTCATTTAAGATCGCGCAACAATTCCAAAGAATTTTCAAAAATTTGTGTTGGCTTGTCCAGCTGTCTTCCGCTCCGCGCTGGCTCGCTTGATGTGTTGGCGATGCTCCTGCATCATACTCCTCAGCTTGAAAACTTTCATGGGCTCCTGTCCATGAGTTCCTGCATGGTCTGTCCATGCTTTTGTATCTATGCTTCATTCTCCCAGCTGGCATCTTCCACTGGGTGATTCTTCCATTTGACCAGATACTCATAGTATTCTTTCCTCCTGGTCTTCTTTCCCACTCTCTTTCCCAGTATGCATTCCATCTGTGGCTTCTCTGCTATCGGCATCTACTTCATCCACTGGATCACTGGTTGCTTAGTTACAGTTTCTGCTTCTCAGCCCTGTATGGATATAAATCTGTGATATTGAATATCAAAGATATCCCGATGCCATCCGACAACTCAATCTCATAAGCATTTTCTCCGAATTTCTTCAGGACTCTGCATGGCCTGATTTTCTTCATCTTCAATTTGTTGTATGTTCCCCTTGGGAACCTTTCCTTCCTCAAGTGTGCCAAAACTAGATCACCAACCTCTAATTGAAGTTTTCTCCGATGTTGATCTACTCTGCGCTTGTACTCCTGATTTGATTCTTGCATTCGTTGCTTCACCTTCCTGTGAAGTTCTCTCATCACCTCAGCAAATTCTTCTGCACTAGCACTGCTAGTCGCAGTCTGTTCTAAATCCCTTAATTCAAAAACTCCCCTTGGTTGCATCCCATAGACAACCCGAAATGGAATTTGATCTGTACTCCTGTTCACTGAGTCATTGTATGCGAACTCTGCTTGTGGCAATATGCTGTCCCAGCTGCTATGGTGCTCCATCACCAAGATTCTCAGTAAGTCTCCTAAACTTCTATTGAACACTTTTGTTTGTCCATTTTTCTGAGGATGATAAGTAGAACTAAATGCCAAGTTAGTTCCTAGCTTCTTCCATAAGGTCCTCCAAAAATGCCCTATGAATTTAGTGTCTCTGTCCGAAACTATACTCTTCAGCAATCCATGAAGTCGAATGATCTCCTTGAAAAATAGATTTGCGATATGAGTCGCATCGCTGGTCTTCTGGCATGGAATAAAATGTGCCATCTTAGAAAACCTTTCCACCACCACGAAGATGGAATCAACACCTCTTTGGGTCCTCGGCAACCCCAATACAAAATCCATGCTAATCGCCTCCCATGGCCTCTCTAGTATGGGCAATGGCTGATAAAACCCTGCATTCTGCTTCCTTCCCTTCGAATGCTGGAAAACTCTGCATCTGTCAACAAATATCTTGAATTCTGACCGCATCTGTTACACATCCAAATCACTCAACTGGATAAGTGTCGCACATACCTCTCACCTGTCGCAAGTGTCGCAACTTCTATACAACTTGTCGCAAAGGTCACAAGTTGGTGATAAGAGTGTCGTAAATACTGTTGAATCATGTCACCATAATGACGACATCACGGAGACACTTGAAACACCTCATTTACTCAGT
>SNQJ01S0024008.1:12122-26081 GCA_010110895.2 Picea sitchensis
CTTAGATAGATTCGAAATAAATTCAGTGTCCATGATAAGCACTTTTCTGTCTAGGGTTAAGGTCAAGCCTTAGAGGTCGATCTACTTGTCCGCAGGCAGATTTTACTACAACAGCATCCTTGGCCAAAAGTTAGACTCGCTCAGCATTGCAAATGTTGTATCATGTCCGAAATGTCCGACCAATCCTCTGTTGTGTTTCTCCTTCAACAGGTTCTCCCTCATGGAGCAATTTGGAATGCACAATTGATTGCCTCTGAACAACAATCCCTCCTGGATCATATAATCTATCCACGGGCTTCTGTCTCTGAGAGCTGGATTCTCAGCTGCTTCATATGCCTCTCCAAAATCTGCATCACCTGCGTACATGTCCCTGATATTTTCAAAACCCAATGTTTTGACTCGGAATTCCTGCAGCAACAAACACTTCCTGCTCAAAGCATTAACCACTTTGTTAGCAGTACCCGAAATGTGTTTAACAGGGATGATTTTAAGGATGGAAATTTATTTTAAAATGTAGAAACCTTGGCGAATATTACTTATCCTTCGTATGCCAACTATAAATGTTTGGCGATATGTTTGTAAAAATATTCAAATTTCTAAGGATTTTATATATTTTTTATAAAATTTTGGCAATTTTTAAGGTAAAATAATTTTATCCTATAGAATTTGGGCGAATCATTTTTAAAATAGAGAATCTCGTTTTTGGAAAAACCATTGAAAACTAGCCCATGAGTGAAATTTAGCCCCTAAAATCATCTATGGTGTTTAATTACAAATGTGAAATTTTGCATATACTCTACCCATTTTTCATGTTTCTGATTCAACTTCTCCTGTTGAGTCACAAACTGTAATGCATGGTTGTCACTGTACAATACAAATTCTTTCGGGATCAAGTAATGCCTCGACTTCTTCAGTGCCTGTATGATAGCATAAAATTATTTATCATACATGGATTACTTCAGTTTCGCCTCATCTAGCTTCTCGCTAAAATATGTGATCGGTCTGTCTTCCTAACTTAAGACCGCTCCTATGGCAACCACTTGCATCACATTTCACTTGGAACATCTTCGGGAAATCAGGCAACACCAACACTGGTTGTTCTGGGATATTCCGCTTCAACATATTGAAGCTCTTCTCAGCCTCTGTTGTCCAATGAAAAGACTTATGCCGCTTCTTCACTGTATCCATCATTGCTGCACTAATCCCACTGAAATTTCTGATGAATTTTCAGTAGAAACTAGCCAAACCATGAAAACTTCTCACCTCGAAAATATTTCTCGGTGATGGCCAATTCTTAATTACTTCTACCTTATCTCGATCCATCCTTAACTCATTCACTGAAACAAAAAAACCCAAGTAAATGAGCTCTGTCTTCATAAATGAGGACTTCTTCATGTTAATTAACAGCTTCTCCTACTGTAGCTTCTTCATCACAATGGCCAAATGCTTCAAGTGTTCAGACTCTGATTTACTGTAAATCAATATGTCATCCAAATACACAATGACGAACTTCCCGATGAATTCCCTTAGGACTTCATTCATCAACCTCATAAAGGTACTTGGTGCATTCGTCAAGACAAACGGCATGACTAGCCATTCATATAGTCCCTCATTGGTTTTGAAGGCTGTCTTCCACTCATCGCCTTCTCTCATGAAAATCTGGTGAAATCCGCGTTTCAAATCTATCTTTGAAAAATACTTTGCCCCACTCAGGAAATCCATCAGATCATCCATTCTTGGCAATGGAAATCTGTACCTGATGGTTATATTATTAATCTCTCTTGAGTCAGTACACATCCTCTAGCCTCCATCCTTCTTCAGACTAAGTACTGTCGGAACAACACATGGACTCAAGCTTTCCCTGACCAAGCCTTTGTCCAATAACTCTTGGACCTGTCTTTTAACTTCTTCATTCTCTTGCAGCGTCAACCTGTATGCGGCTTTATTCGGCAAAATAGCTCCCGGTATGAGATCAATATGATGACTCACACTCCTCATCGGTGGAAACAAATGAGGTAATTCATCCATGATGATGTCGGCGAACTCTTCTAGCAGTTCTTGAATCTCATCTGGTAAATCATCCACTCTTGTGCTAGTCAGAATGATCTTTGGCTTTCTGACCACAAAGAACTGTGGATCTTCTTTCCTTTTTACTTCCGTAAGAAGTTCCTTCTCACTCATGAGAAGTACTATGTTTCTTACTTCCGGCTTCACCTCCTTATCTTTTATCGGAAGCAACATATGGGTTCTCCCATTCTTCTCCAGGGTATATGTGTTAATTCTCCCATCATGAATCACATTTCTGTCATATTGCCATGGTCTACCTAGCAATAGATGACAAACATCCATGGGAATAACATCACACAAGATTTTATCATTATATCCACCTATTTTGAATTCAACCAAGCATTGTTTTGTAACAGTTACTTGGTGTCCTTTCTGTAGCCATGAAACTCTATATGGGCTTGGATGATTAGTCGTCTCTAGCTCCAGATTTTCTACCATCTCGGTTGAAACGAGATTATCCGTGCTACCACTGTCTACGATAACCTTGCACACCCTGTCCTTGGTCTTGCAAGCTGTTTTGAAAAGTTTGGTCCTTTGGACTGAACTTTCCACCTCCTTCTCGGGTGTCAAAAGGACTTTTCACATCATAAGCGATCTTCCACCTTCTGCACCTTCGGCCTCAACATATCGCCTCTATGCCTCGGCGATGTGAGCTTCCCCAATGTCCTTCTTTTTCTCTGGACACTTGTAAGACTTGTGCCCATTATTTCCACATGTGAAGCATGTAATTACTCCACCTCGGCCTCTTCCTCTACCTCTAGTATGAGGAAAAGTGTTTGCGTTAGCATAATCTCCCCTCTGCTCTGTATGCTGCCCTCTCTGTTCAACATATGGCCCTCGCTGTGAAGTTCCACCTCTCTCAACTTTACCCTGAGGTTTCTTCCATTCCTCCTTGGGATTCTGGTATTTGTCCTGGGCAACTGCTTTGCCTCTGGGATGACTCCTGCCTCGGCCTCTCTGACCCTGTTTTCGGCTCAGCTTATCCTCAGCTTTCAGAGCCATCTGATAAGCATCCTCTACCGTCCCGATGGTAACCATGCTTAATTCATCCTAAATGTCATATCTCAGACCGTTCAGATATCTGGAAACCTTCTCATCATCGCTCTCCCAATGACCTGCTCTGATGTTCAGTCGATAGAACTCCTCAGTGTATTCTTTCACTGTCATCAGCTTCTGTCTCAGGTTCTGCATCCTCCTGAACAGAGTAATTTGATAGTCTCTTGGGATGAACTTTTCCTTCATCTTCGCAATCATTCGATCCCAACTCTTGATCTTCTGCTTGCCTTTGCAGTGTCTATCAACTTGTAGCTTGTCCCACCATAATGATGCATGTCCTTTCAAGCAAGTGACAACATGTCTGACCTTCTTATCCTCTTCGATATCTTCATAATCTAAGTAGGTGTCCAGAGCCCTAATCCAATCTATAAGCTCCTCTGCATCCAGATTTCCTTCATAGACTGGAATGTCCATCTTGGCCTTCGCACCCACCCTGGAAATGGATTTAATTAGACGCTCACTTGTTGCATCCTCGGCTACAACTTCTTCTTCACGTTCAGCTTCAATTTCATCCTCTAAATCGCTGAAATACCCTGCACTAACTATGCGTCTTTGTGCTGTCTCCATATCCTCGAGTCTTGCTCTGAGATCTCTCATCTGTCTCTCCATTTCTGGATTGACTACCTGCTTACCTCTTCTTCACACCTCCCTGTCTTCTGGGTCAGGTGATTGTCTTTCTCTTCTGGGTGGCTTGGTGAATTCTCTTCTCTGCTACAGAAAGAAAAGAAAGTCCTATGCTGTTATACCACTTGATGGCAACACGACCCCTTCACCACCCACAGGTCGGAAGGTCCATGCGCACTCACAGGATCTTTTTCTTCTCATGGCCCGAAGAACTCCAAGGTTCTTCTAATTCCCTATCAAGAATCTGCACCCACAAATTTCTTCGCGCGGCTTCCCTCCTTTTACTTATCGGGGAATCGGAACTCATGACTTCGCGAGTTCAAAGGCCAGTGGTCGGGTGTGAATCTTACGAGTCCCCGAACGCCGATACAAATCAATGTTGACCTCACCCTTGTTCTATCGTGACTTATCCTATCGCGCTTTCACTACTCGCAACCTCGCGTCTTCGTGACTTGGAGTACCCAATACTTGGGCCCTCACCCTGCGAACTTTCGAGTTCGCGAGATCTCTCGATCTCTGCAACATATCCTCCTCAGATGGACAGCTTCTAGTCTTCTCGCCACTTCACCGCATCTCGTATCCTCACACTTTGTGACCCTTGATACCAAGTTCTCAGCCCTTCCACTCACGAAATCCTGACATACGATGTGCCACCTATCCACTTGCCAACTCCTGTGGCCCCACACTATTTACGTAACCCTTGGGATATCGTGTATCGCAATATCGTGATTCCCTTTACCAAGTCTTGGACACTTTTCTCACGAGATCCTGATAGGTGATATCACGAATAATCCAATGCCCCTAGCTGACTTGGATCAATGGATCTGCCCCTCCTAAGCATAGAACCTTTCCACACTTGCGCTGTAACTACCTCACACCTCTGGAAGATCTAACAACTCTCAGAACTTCGCTGAATCTCCTCGGAGGATTTCGACCATCAGTTCTTCCTTATGCAATCCACGAAATGAGGAAGTGTCTCTTCACGAGACTCGTTCACCCACTCACCAACCTTCAATGCTTCTCTCAGACTTTCCACGGTAGCTTCCCTGCACTTACCCTTCAATGAATTTAAAGGCCTATTCCTCCTGATCTTTTCCACAACTTTAGTCTTCAGAAAGAAACCTTGCACGCACTCTTTGTGGCAAATCTTCAACAACGCTTAAGTGTTGAAAACACTTGACTCTGCACACTCCTGCAACAGTAGTCTTCCAATACTTCAATGAGAATCGCAACTCTGAGACTTCTCCTTGGCCTACGCACTCTTTGCACGGCACTGTGCCACTGCACTTCTGAGATGAATGGCAACAAAAGTTATCTCTAATTGAACCCTTCTGCCAACGCACTCCTTTCGGACAATTCAACTGCACTCCTTGCAGGAATCCTCTGGCTCAAATAGAGAAACCATTGAAACTCATCCACTCTTCCTCTCAAACTTCAATTCCCCCATGAAATCACATACACAGCATATAATAGCAAATGTATGATAGGAAGAAAACATTCATGAGCATAACATCAATACACAGAGAAATAACAAAAACCATGAATTTGAATCAAATCTTTCTTCTATTAATTCAACTGCCTGTACATGGGTGTTCTTCATACAGTTCTCTGCATGCTCTTTTCTTCTCCTTTAATAATGTTACAATGATACAATGAGGGTGTCTATATCCGTTTTCCCTCCTGGACTCTAAAGCTACCAAATCTCAAATTAAATTCCTATCTACCAGCATTAACTCTATTAAATGTCGACTATCTACCTAAGGAAAAGAGCTTAAAGGGTCAAGTTCCATTTACAATATACAAGTGTGCCATCTCTTAAATGGGTCATTTAAGATCGCGCAACAATTCCAAAGCATTTTCAAAAATTTGTGCTGGCTTGTCCAGCTGTCTTCCGCTCCATACTGGCTCACTTGATGTGCTGGCGATGCTCCTGTATCACTCTGTGCAGGTATCTAATTGACCAGATATAATAAATAATATGAAGACTTGGTGGACGTAACCCCAAAGAGGGGGTGAACCACGTATATCCTATGTTGTGAATGATTTCTGCTTCTTGGTTGTTCTTTTTTTTATGTGACTCAATGCTTAGTGTGATGTTAGGTGATAGATGAATATGATATGATAGATTAGGGCTGAATAATGTAAATGAATGCTAGATATGATCAATGTTGGTATGCTTAGTGTTGGAGTCTATTGAATCTATGTGAATACTATGCAGGTCTGTTATTAGGGTTTAGCTACGTCGTAAGCTAAGACTTAATATAGATGAATCATAATTGATAAGTTCTATGTTAAGGTGTTACAATCACATATCCGTGTCCTAGCTAAGGTTGAAAACACTAGAGTCCTGCAACCACCCCTACCTCTACCTTGGGTGAGACTTCATCTGCTTCATAGGTGTTGCCGAAAGGGGCGGTAGTTAGGGTTTTGTTGGTGCATTGTTGTAGCATTGAACCCTAGGTCTTCCCTTGTGCCAAAAACTATTCATTAGAAATATATCTTTTATATATATAGTGCACACCAGTCATATGAATGATTGTGGGCTTAAGGACCATTGCAGGATTAGTCAATGATCATATCAAGTTGTGAATGTTGGATACGCAAGCGCTGATCAACGATAGGGATAGATTATGGAGAGAGAAAGGAGACTTAACCAATGTGTTATTTCCAATCCCATAATTATTCTATATCGTCAGATCTCACTGATTCAAAGATCAATGACTGTGGTTGACTCACCAACAATCTCACAACTTCAATTGCGGAGTTTGGATGACGAATTAAACCACTCACAATTTATGGTTCCACAATCCACATCGATCGTTGGATCAAGTTAAGTTGAAGGATAGGATAAGTAAAGAAAAATATCATCTGATACGAAGTTCCAAAGTAAATGAAGACCCTCTGATGTATTCAAAGCGTGTCAAGGTAGTAGTGGTCAACTTCGGTGCTGACCACTTCAGGAGAAAAGGGTTGAGAACAAGTAAGATCACTCGAAGGCTGAAGTACAAAGAAAATGTGAACCATGTGATATGAAGAACACTTCAGGAGATATTGGGACCATCATATCATGTTTAGTGGAAGGACAGATTAAGCCACAATTGTCCCAAAATAGACGTAAGTCGTCTAATCTGAGGAAACACTTTGGAAGATATCATGACCTTCTGACCGAGGAAAGTAGAAGGATAGGATAAGTAAGGCCAAAGGCCAAAAATCAATAATAGATGAATTCCCAACATCCATTGGATTGTGTTAATACTTTTTGGGTTAAATAATGGTCATTGGATTAAGTCAAGTTTCTCAAGATTTACACTTCGGGGAATATCACTTCAGGAGAACTTGGAAGTGGATAAATCGAATTACTCGAATTCTTGAAGGATGAAGTTATGAAGTCACAAGGATAAGACATGTATTGCTCACATTGAGAGCCCATGTCATCAACAATGATGTCAGCAAGGACACATGGCGCAATCAGCTGATGACAAGTGTCAAGATCCCATAGGTACTTTAAGCATACATAATCCATGAATCTAGGTGACACATGGAAACCACTCAGAAAGTTCCATGTCAACAAGTGATGTCAGTAAGTTACACCACTCCGAGAAGTTTCACCACCAAAAAGTGATATAAGTCTCGAAGTCCTGAAGGTCGAAGTCTCGAAGTGGACATGAGTCGCCTAATCTGAAGAACACTTCGGGAGCATTCTCAACTATTGAATATTATGGACATGCATACATTAGTAGGGAGATTTGTAAATAGGTTGGAATTCGGGAAGAATGTAGTCCCAAATTTCCAAAGTAAATGAGAATCATCCATCTCTTCATGGAAAGTAAAATCGTGAATGTTGATTTTCATAAGTGATTAAGAACTCGCTTGGCCTAGCACTTGGTCACCACCTGTGATCATATGGAATTTGTTAGGAACCAAATATAAATATAACATAGAAAAACCTCAGAATAAGTACTCAACACTTTGAAAAAGAGTGAAATTCAGATAATAATCCTCTTCGAGGGGGAAACCTCCTTATGCCCACGTAAATGTCCAAATACAAGATGATTCCAAATGAAAATGTCTCCTTGGTATATATAGGAGACTAGGATTTATAATTACAACTAATGGACTAAAGAAGACATAAATAAAATAACATTACTAATGTAATATGCCCCAATTAAGGGGTAATGAGCCACTATTTAGGGCTTAACATGCCCCGCCCCTTGAGATAAGTGGTGTCTGCAGCGCTTGAGTAACTCTAGATGCCTCTGTATAAAAGACTCATATTCCCAAGTGGAATCTTCAGCTGATAGTTTCCTCCATTTAATGAGACACTCTGAAATGGATCTATTCCTTCCTTGTCAAGTTCTGGAAATATAGTTTGAGCTAGGATCTTGTCACCTATAACCTTCTTTAAAAATAAAACATGGAAAACTGTGTGTACTCGTGAAGAAGCAGGCAACTCCAATTTGTATGACATAGTACCAATCTTTTGAAACACCTTATAAGGGCCATATTACTTTGGTGATAATTTATTATCCTTCTTGGATTTCTTGAGGGACATCTGTTTGTATGTTTGTAGTCTTAAAAACACCCAATCCCCTACTTCAAAACTTCTTTCACTACAATGTCGATCTGCTTGTTGTTTCATGTGATTATGTGCCATGGTCAGGTTGTCCTTTAATATTTGGAGAGCTTGTTGTTGATGCTCGATGTGATATTCGATTGCTTGAACCTTAGATTTTTATTTTAGAGAAGAAGTGATGGAAGGAGGGTTGTATCCATAGAGTGCCATAAATGGTATCATTTTTGTTGCAATATGACAAGAAGTTTTATACCACCATTCTTCCAAGGGTAACCATTTGTACCATTGTGTTTGTTTATCAGAGACAAAGAAACAAAGGTAGCCTTCTAGACATTTGTTCACTAACTCATTTTTTTCCATCGGATTGAGGATGATAGGATGAGATGTGAGCCAATTGAGTACCCAAAAAAGAAAATAATTATGTCCAAAAATGTCCAGTGAAGATTCGATCTCTGTCACTTACAATAATATTTGGGCTGCCATGTATCTTTTGAACTGTCTCCATGAATGTAGTGGAAGCTGTATTGGCTTTGAAGGTATGAGAGAGTGCAAAAAAGTGTGTGTACTTGGTTTGTCTATCAACGATCACCATGATGACACTCTTTCCTTCAGACTTTGGTAACCCTGTGATGAAATCCATGGAAACCTCCTCCCAACGCTGACTTGGGATGGCTAATGGTTGTAAAATACCCAGGGTCTTAATTGTTTCCACCTTATTTTGTTGTAAAACCAAACATTCTGCAACAAACCTTTGAACATGAGTTTTAAGGCCATCCCAAAAAACTTCCTTCCTGACCGTATGGCAGGTTTTCAAAAATCCTGAGTGCCCTCCTACTGGAGAGGTGTGAAATTTCAACAGTACCTTTTGTTTGAGTTGGGAGCTCTTACATAAATATAAGCGATCTTTGTACCATAGTGAATCATTTTTCCATGTAAATGTATGTAATGCACTGGAATCCTGTTGCAACCTTTGAATGAAAGTTCACACTTTTTCATCATTCTTGCATTCATCCCTTGCTTATATTATCCAATCGGTTTGGATGATCACGATAACATAGAGAAATGCATCAACATCTTCATCCTTTCTTGAGAGTGCATCTACCACAACATTTTTCTTCCCTTTTTTATAGACGATTTCAAAATCATCACCCAATATCTTGGTACCATATTGAATCATTTTTCCATGTAAATGTACCTGATGCACTGGAATCCTGTTGCAACCTTTGAATGAGAGTCCACACTTTTTCGTCATTCTTTCATTCATCCCTTGCTTGTATTATCCAATTGGGTTGGATGATCGAGATAGCATAGAGAAAGACCTCAACATCTTCAACCTTTCTTGAGAGTGCATCTGCCACAACATTTTGCTTCCCTTTTTTATAGACAATTTCAAAATCATCACCCAATATCTTGGTTACCCATTTTTGTTCCAAGAAGTATTTAAGACTATCATGATCTGTTTTGACCTTGAAGTGCCTACCTATTAGGTAAGGACGCCATTTCTTCAATGCATGTATTATTGCCATCATTTCCTTCTCATAAATTGGTTTGTGTAAGTCCTTTCCTTTATGTGGTCAACTTTAAAAAGCCATGGCCCTTCCTTCTTCCATTAGGACATCACCAATTCCATTTCCCAAGGCATCACATTCCACAATAAAGGTTTTTGTGAAGTATGGAGTGGTCAAGACAAGAGCTTTGCACATCACCTCTTTAAGTTGTTCAAAAGATTTAGTTGCCTCTGGAGTCCATGAAAAGGCATCCCTCTTAGTTAGTTATGTTAAAGGTGCTTCTATTCTTCCATAGTGTAGAACAAACTTGCAGTAGTAACCTGTCAAACCCAAAAATCCTCTAAGATTCTTCAATGTTTTGGGAATCAGCCAGTCCATCATGGCATTAATCTTGTTAGGGTCTACCTTAACACCTTCATGAGATACAATATCACCCAAATACTCTACCTCCTTCACTCCAAAGAAACATTTGGATGGTTTGGCATATAGTTGTTTCTCCTTTAGTAGTTGTAGCACCTTGTCAACATGTCGCACATGATCCTCCCAAGAATTGCTATATATTAGTATATCATCAAAAAATACTAACACAAATTTTCGAAGGAAGGGCTTGAAAATGGAATTCATCAACCCTTGGAATGTGGAAGATGCATTTGTAAGGCCAAAAGGCATGAAAAAAAATTCCTAATGGCCTTCATGAGTTCAGAATGTTGTTTTTTGGATATCTTCTTCCTTCATTCTAATTTGATGATATCCTGAACGAAGATCCAACTTTGTGAAATAGATTGATCCATGTAGTTCATCTAACAATTCATCAATGACGGGAATGGGAAACTTATCTTTAATAGTCATATTTTTGAGCTCTCTATAATCTGGACACATACGCCATGAGCCATCTTTCTTGAATACCATTACCACCAGTTCAGAGTAAGAACGTTGGCTAGGTATAATAATGTCAGCCTCTAACATTTCTTCAACCATGCACTCAATTTCACTCTTCTGGGCATAAGGGTATATTTATGGCCTGATGTTAGGAGGAACACTCCCGGGAATTAGGTGAATATCATGATCATGATTTCAAGTGGCTGGAAGACCTTTGGGAATATCTTCAAATACTTTGGAATGGTTATCAATGATCCCTTGGAGATCTTGAGGAATAGATGGATTAGATGTTTGAACATCTAGTGAGAATAGTTGTGCAATAACACCTTGATTCCCCTTTTTCAATATTTTTTTCATGAAATTAGAGATTATCACCTTACCGGGTTTCCCTGTGATACCTCTTAACTCGATTTCTTTTCCTTCCAATGAAAATTTCAGGAAAATTTCTTGAAAATTAAAATCCATTGTTCATAATGATTGTAACCATTGGATTCCTAGTAGAACATCAGCACCACCCATGGGTATAGAAATCATTGGACAATTCATTACATATTCCCCCATAGTAAGATTGATCTTATTGCATTTTCCTGAGCAATTGATAGTTCCTCCATATGCAATCACTACTTGAAACTATGGCATTGGATATACAAACAAATTGAGATCTTTGGCTAATTTATAATGAATGAAATTATGAATACTTCCAAAATCAATTAGGACTATTACCTTTTTCTTTTTGATATATCCTTCGATCTTGAGGGTCTAGGGAGTGTTAATTCCAGCCAATGCATTACACAATATCATGGGATTCAACTCTTCAGACGAATTTGCTTCTGCGTTTTCATCTTGAGATGGTTCTTGTTCTTGTTCTTCTTCCTCTTCACAATCTATGTAGAATAATTTCTTCTCACCACATCTATGTCCCTTACTGTACTTGTTGTCACAATTAAAACATAAACCTTTTTCTTTTCTTTCCTCCAATTTTTGAGGTGTCAACCTTGTAGGTTGAGGTATTTTGGAAGAAGGAGAATTACTCTCTCTATAGATATTAGCATTGGTCCTTCTAGTAGCCATAGCCATATTTTTACTTTCAACATTTCTTGCATCCCTAAATGAATTCTCCAATGATTTGGGTTCCCAAAGGCAAACCTCATGTTGAATGTTATCCCTTAAAGTTCCTATAAATACATCAATAAAGTGCTCATATGGAATATCTATTACCTTTATATTTAATATTTGGAAGTTTTCAATGTTCTCTGTAACTGAACCCTTTTTCTTGAGATTTATCAATTGGCTAAAGAAGGTATTTCTCTTTATATCCTCATAGTGTGTTATCATTTCTTCCGTGAAAATTGTCCAAGTGATGAGTGATTTGTGAGAACAAATCCATCAATACCATACAAATTGATTGGGTTCTAAATATAAAGAAGCAATTCATACCTTTTGTGAATGTGGCACATTATGTAGATCAAAGAATTGCTCCATATGAGGTAGCCATGTGATTGGTTCCTTGCCATCAAGCTTCATCATATCGATCTTAGGAACGTGGTTGGTCTTCAACCCAAAGTTAGAGTTTCTCTATTCTTGTTTCACCTTCCTCGTGTCCTCATCATGAATT
This sequence comes from Picea sitchensis, assembly GCA_010110895.2. Lineage (NCBI taxonomy): Eukaryota > Viridiplantae > Streptophyta > Pinopsida > Pinales > Pinaceae > Picea > Picea sitchensis. The sequence goes on from SNQJ01S0024008.1 coordinate 24,445, forward strand.
ACAAGGGATACATTTTTACTTTCAGATGTCCTCTCTATTAGGAAATTTTTCAATCCTTCCATGATCTCCCATTTTAAACCATCCATATTAGTATTTATTGCCTCAAAATTAGCTTTTGTTGAATCCAGCATCTCTTGTAGTTCATCTTTTGTTATTGTCTTCTTTTGTAAATCATTTATGTCCCTACGCATTTCTTCACCTCCATCAAGAGTCCAAGTAGGATTGTCTGGAGGCTTATTTGGTATAGAAGTTCCCTTTTTTTGTGGCATGTTGGTCGAGTATGACTTTAAACCTTGATTTTGAGGTGGTTTTTCTAAACAATCTTCATTTTATTGTATCTCCAAATTTTTGACCCTTCTGAGTACGAAATTTTCTTTTTTTGTGGGTCTATGATATTTCTTCTCTGCAATGCCACAGGTCTGATAAAAATTGGATGTTCCAAGTGTAATTTACAGTAAATTCCCCAAAACTTGCTGATTTTTGGCCTTTCTAGAAGATCTCAATTGTATATCATACCCCACACAAAATGAATGATATAAAATTCTAAAAATTGTACCAAAACTACTACAGGCTGTAAACTATCCAATGAAACTAGTCTCACTCAATTTTTATACTCTAGGAAGAAGTTATGATTGTTTTACCTGGAACACCTGCTTGATACTAGTCAATAGGACTAGTCAGATACCCTATATTCCACAGGGTGTATCTACAAATTTAAGATGAACCAGAAGCTCAAATTGTTACCGCAAATACCTTACTAATGTATGTGAATATCATCTGGATTTTAGGGTCTGAAACATTACAGAAAACATTTTATAGCGAAAATTCTGTAATGACTCAATTCAGGATGATTCCAGAACCCTATCTTACAAAGGTTGTATCTCTGAAATTATAAGGCCTCAAGAAATGAAATTTTAACCCAACATAACTTGATCCGTATACTAAATATCCTCCAAGAAATTCCTTTGGAATCATTGAATAAAACATGTTATACCGAAAATTCCAAGGTGTCTCAGATGTAGCAGTGAAACCCCAAGACATTGAGCTCTGATACCATATGTTAGGAACCAAATATCAATATAGCATAGAAAAACCTCAGAATAAGTACTCAGTGCCTTGAAAAAGAGATAAAATAAGATAATAATCCTCTTCAAGGGGAAACCTCCTTATGCCCACATAAATGTCCAAACACAAGATAATTCCAAATGAAAATGTCTGTTAGGGTCCTAACCCCCACATAGGTAGAACAATATATTCATATGCAATAAAGATCAATATTAATAAGGCATTTCAATAAATTATAATAAGGTGGATGTAAGAATACCTAATAGAAGCTTCTACTTCTAGAAGGATATTCCTCTTGTAGAAACCCCGATAGACCTAGAATTCTAGTTAAATTGAACACAAACAATTTGCTGATATTCAAGAGATGAGAGAAAGTTTTTGCTCCATAAATTAGAGAATTATATTAATAAAAAATGAATATACATGAGCAACCATCCACAAAAAAGAAGAGAGGAGGTGAATATATAGAATTTCCAACATAGAAATTCTAGTAAAAAAAAGATAGAAATAGCTAAAATAGGTGTCATAAGCTAAGGGAGACCACATAGTTCGACCTAGACCACTAAAGATAC
>SNQJ01S0024008.1:26131-77489 GCA_010110895.2 Picea sitchensis
CAAGAGATGAGAGAAATTTTTTTCTCCATGAATCAGAGAATTATATTAATCAAAAATTTATATACATGAGAAACCATCCACAAAAAAGAAGAGAGGAGGTGAATATATAGAATTTCCAACATAGAAATTCTAGTAAAAAAAAGATAGAAATAGCTAAAATAGGTGTCATAAGCTAAGGGAGACCACATAGTTCGACCTAGACCACTAAAGATACATGTCACACATTTATTAATGCCCAAAAGAGTCAAGTGATGTGCATTATCTCACTTAATCTCACTTAACTGACAAGAGAAGCAGTTCCAACTCAGTTAACTGACCCAAAACAACAGTTACTAATAATAGTAAGGGCAAAAATCATTAATTAAGGAATAAATATCTCACTCAAAGAGGAGGTGTGCATTCCCAAATAATGGATGAGTTTTTCATGGGGTATTTGGAATAAATAAAGGATAAATCAAGAATAAATCAAGAAAAATCAAGAAAATCAAAAACCGGGAATTGAGTCTTGATCTAAAATTAGCAGTTTTCCCTAAAATCTAGGGATGAGGGGCCCTTCTTCTCTATGTGGCCAAATTAGGTCAAATAAAGTGTAAATGAATGTATTAACCAAGATATAGGAGTCTAATATAGGTATAAACTAATGTAAGTTAGGGATATGTTCCAGCACCCCCCCTTAAGCCTAACTATAATGACAAAAAAAAATTGAGTCCCAACAACTTAGCCATTTTAGGTACTCATTACATAAAAGAATTCCTCATGAAAAGAGGAAAGAGGGAAAACCTCGTGGGAAACCACCCCCGAAAAGTGGAAAAAAAATGTTGAGTGGCCAAAAGTGACCTACTAAATTGTCTCCACCACTCCAAGCATAGCTCTCAGTTCTGAAAATTTATTTTCCGTGAAGGACTTGGTGAAGATGTCTGCAACCTGATTCTCTATGGGGTAGTACTGTAGTGAAATGACTCTGTCATGGATCATCTTGTGGATGTAATTCATATTATGAACTTCCCATCTGCGAGAGGTGACAATGGCCAAAACTAGTCGAATGGAGTTCATTTTTGCAATAGGTGCAAATGTCTCTGTGTAGTCTATGCCATGTACCTGTGAGTATCCTTTTGCGACAAGTCAAGATTTGTACTTTTTGATATCACCATATAAATAAATATTTTTTCAATATATCCATCAACATCGAATAAGATTTCTTTCTTTCGGAAGTGGAACCAAGTCCCATGTGTTGTTGTCCATAAAAATAGAGTACTCTTCATCCATGGAAGCCTCCCAAAGTGGGTTTCCAGCAGCCTCAGAGTGTGAATTTAGATCTGAACCAAGTGAAATATAGCAATGTATTGGAAGAAAAAATTTTTTGGTAGCCAAGGCTTGAGAATCCCTAAAAAACTATGATCTAGTCCTTCTTGTATCCATAGGATCACCGACTAGTTCACCCGCATCTTGCAGGTTTTTCTCTACCCAAGTTGGCAAGTGAGTTGGATCAGACATGAAATGATCCTCATCCTCTATATCATACCTAAACTTCTGCTCGTATGGATTTTCTAAAGTTCTCGAAGAAGTTTCTGATTCCTCCTCATCAGTGACAACAAGCAGTTCCTCGGCAGGGTCTTCTGAAAAATCATGCAGTGATTCTTCTTCAAACTACACACTTTGAGATAGAATGAAATTTTCAGTGTGAGAGTCCAGCAATATATATCCTTTTACACCTTTAGGATATCCATAAAATATTCATTCAACACTTTGAGGCTCCAAATCCTTCCTCTTATCTGTCGGAATGCAAGCCCATGCTCGTGAACCAAAAATATGAAAGTGCGACACTTTCCGTTTCTTATCGGTCCAACATTCAAAAGGAGTGTTGCCTTTGAGTGATTTGTGAGGAACTCAGTTCTGAATGTAGTCTACACAATTAATAGCTTCATCCCATAGGTTGGGAGCTAATTATTTCGACTGTAGCATACAATTTTCCATCTCTTTTAAGGACCGATTTTTCCTCTCCGCAACACTGTTCTGCTGTGGTGTATATGGCACTGTGTGTTGTAGTTGTATACCTGCATCAATACAAAGTTGCTGCACATATTTGTTGACATAATCCCCCCCATTATCAGTATGGAGTATCTTAATATTACACCTAGAATCATTCTCAGCAAGTGCTTTAAATTCTATAAGGCATTCAAATAATTCTGATTTTAATTTCAAAAAAAATACCCAAGTAAAGCGAGAGAAATCATCTATGAAGGTGAGTACATATCGAGCCTTGCTGATTGAAGGCTACGGGAATGGGCTCGTAATGTCACAGTTAATCATCCCAAGAGGTGAAGAATCTCTCTATTCCTTCCCTTTGTCAAACTTTTTCTTTGGATGCTTTCCAAGAATGCATCCTTGACATACAGTGCTTCTGAATTTAATACCTGACTATCCTTCTACCATGTTTTCCTTACTGAGTTGATAAAAGTACTTATAGTTTAGATGGAAAAATATTTCATTCCATAACCTGCTGATATCATTATATTGTGACATAAATACAATGCTAATAGATTTAGGAACAAAGTGGGAGAATAAATACAAACGAGAACCGTGATCTGCAATTCCATGTGCAAGTTGTGAGCCTGTGGAAATGTCGGTAATCAATGCGGAGTCCGGAGTGAAATCCACCTTCCTTCTAGAGCCGGAATGAGTTATATGATATATAGAGAGAATATTTGCAAAAAATGAGGGAACATGAATCACATTTGTGAAGCAATCCCCTTCAAGATCAATAATTCCTTCTCTGCACACCTTTGCAAGTGTGGCATCTCCCAAGTGAATTGGGGATCTGGTGCTTTCTTCGATGGAGGAAAATTCATATTTTGATGCATCCATATGGTTAGATGCACCTAAATCAAGGATCCAATCTGATGGAGTGGATGTAAAAGACATTAAAGCATGACCATCTCATGTTGTCCCTCCTGTTATGTTATCATCTTTCTTCTTTGCATTTTCGGGTACCGTGAGATTGTGTTGTTGCAATTGCTTAGCCATCTCATCAATAATATTCCTCATGAAATTTTATTCGAGANGTAGATACGAAGTGTTCTTTTATTGTTCTTCTTACCTTTATTCTCAGAAGAGTTATCTGAAGATTGTGAAGATCTCTCCTTCTTCGTTTCAAGAAATTTACCCGTTCCTTTTTCCTTGTCTTTTCCACTGCTCTTTGGAGCATTAGTAGCCACAAGTGCTTGGTTCTTGGAACGATTGATGACACCCATTTGCACTAAATTATCTTTCTCTTGAGTCAATTCTGCAATGAAATCATTCAATGGAGGCATTTTCCATTTTTCCTTAGTCAATTTAGATGCTTGAAAAGACGACACAAATACAGAATATTCAGGGCCTAATTTCGAGAGAATTAAAAGGATGAGTTGTTCTTCCTTTTTTGTGACTCGACATGCATTAAGTTAAACAAGGAGGGATTTTAAATTGGTGAAGAATTATTGCAGGTTTCTGAAATGAATTGGACTTAGGCATATGAGTTCATTCTCCAGTTGATGCACTCTCATTGCATCCTGCTTGCCGAATAGTCCTTCCAATGTGGTCCAAACCACATCGGGAGTAGTGGCTCCACTGACATGAAAGAGGAGATCTCTATAAATTGATAGGAATATAAGACCAATTTATTCATATAATTTATTGAAATACTTTATCTTCTCCACTGCAGCAATCGGTTCTTTCTCCATTCCCGTTGTTACCCGGTAAAGCCCTTTGCTTCGGAGGAGCAGAGAGATCTTTGTCTTCCATTCGAAGTAATTGAAAGGATTTAGAGTGAGTTTTGTGGGATGAGAGAGATGATACATTGCTTCTTTTTTCACCTCTTGATGATCTATACCTGCAAATAAAACCGTGTACAATCCACTAGATTCAATCTAGCTCTGATACCATGTAGAATTCCTACAGAAACCCCGATAGATCTAGAATTCTAGTTAAATTGAACACAAACAATTTGTTGATATTCAAGAGATGAGAGAAATTTTTTTCTCCATAAATAATAGAATTATATTAATAAAAAATAAATATACATGAGCAACCATCCTCAAAAAAGAAGAGAGGAGGTGAATATATAGAATTTCCAACATAGAAATTCTAGTCAAAAAAAGCTAGAAATAGCTAAAATAGGTGTCATAAGCTAAGGGAGACCACATAGTTCGACCTAGACCACTAAAGATACATGTCACACACTTAATCTCAATTAATTTCCACAAGAGTCAAGTGATGCGCATTATATCACTTAATCTCACTTAACTGACAAGAGAAGCAGTTCCAACTCAGTTAACTGACCCAAAATAACAGTTACTAATAATAGTAAAGGAAAAAATCATTAATTAAGGAATAAATATATCATCAAAGACGAGGTGCATATTCTCCAATAATGGATGAGTTTTTCATGGGGGAGTTGGAATAAATCAAGGATAAATCAAGAATAAATCAAGAAAAATCAAGAAAATCAAGAACCGTGAGTTGAGTCTTGATCTAAAATTAGCAGTTTTCCCTAAAATCTAGGGATGAGGCACCCTTCTTCTCTATGTGGCAAAATTAGGTGAAATAAAGTGTAATAGAATGTATTAACCAAGATCTAGGAGTCTAAGCTAGTTATAAACTAATGTAAGTTAGGGATATGCTCCAACACCTCTAGATGCTTCTTTTTAGTATAAATAGGAGTCGAGGGTATGAGAAACCTAGCTTGGATATTATTGTAATAGAGCTATGCTCAACTAGAGGTTGCCCCCTCGAAGAGGCCCATGAACATTGCTTTCATATTCAAAGTGCTATTTTTGTTGTTACTCTTATATCATTTCAGTTTTATTGTGGTGAATGCTCTGGTTATATTGTTGTTATTCTGCCATTACTAGCATTTGATTTATGTTCTCCATACATTTTTTATGCAGACCCCTGACCCTGGGGCCAGAATCCACTACAAAATCATTCTTCCTTCGGATTTGCAGAACCATAATGGTTCTTTCAAGCCTTCCTTGGAACCCTACAAATTCGATCCACATGTCCTTTCCTGAAAACTCCATCGGCAACAACATGCACCAGGCATGAGTCTTCACTCTTCAGCCAAGCCAAGAAATGCTTTTCAGGTTTCATGTATTCAAGATTCCTGATGTTGAGTCTCTACCTCCTCGATTCTCTGAATCCCAAAATACCTAAATGACGAATGTCGAAATGGCTCAATGGCAACTAGCCCCTGCTCATATCGGTCCATGTGACCTCTTCCTCCATGACCGCAGTCCTACTCCAAAGGTGTGTTGCATTTCACGACTTCAAGATTTTCAATGCCAAGTGCCCCAGCTCCTAGTCATCAGGATGGCCGAAATGCCAAATCCCAAACTTCTGAAATGTGTGACCGTAGCCCCACTCCAAGAGCACGTTGTGTTTCGCGACTTTGGGAATTTCAATGTAAAGTGCCCTGGCTCTTTGTCTTCAGGATGACCGAAATGTCGAATCCCAAAATGCCGAAATGGGCCTTTTGGGGATTTCCCTGAAACTTTGACCACTCCTCTATCTTCCATTACACATATCCTTTGTTTATACCTGGGACACACCTTTCGTAGTTTCTCTCTTCGGGATTTCAGGAGTTACATTGACATACAACTCTCCCTCTTGAGTCTCAAAACTATGAAACCCGATTCTCCGAAGCCTTATATCCTTATACGATCTATGATTGTAATATGCCTCGATCCAATGGCTCCTGCTGTATTAGGATTTTACAAACTGGGAATTCACGATGCAATGACTCCATGATTCTTGGTCCTTCAACCTTCTGGTATCCGAAACCCCGATGGGTTTAGATCTCTACCACGCGTCCACTTACATGGATGCTCCTTATCTTTTTGGGACTTTGACAAGTCCTCTCCATTTCTTATGAGAAACATTAACACACGTTCATCTTCTACTAGATCTGATGGCTATTGGTCCATGCGCCAAGATCTGATGGCCCAGATCTGTTCCTCCTGTGCGCTTTCCTCCTACTATTTCCTGGACTCAAAACTCCACGATCCAGATATTTTCCCTAGCTGATCTAATGGTAGCTGTAGCTCCCTCCTGAGCTTGTGCTTCTTCCCAAATTGGAAGATTTTCCAAGTTTCAAAGGTCTCAACCTTTACTTCCTCTGTGAACCTTGTGACCTTGGGTCTCACCTACGTTCTTCGAAATGTTGTCCCTACTGAGATTTTGAAATTCTTAAACCTCAAAGGGTTTCTCTTGGCCTCTATGACTACTTGCAGGCCTTTTCCCCTCCTGGGATTTGTTCGCTCTGAAACCTTGATAGGTTTCCTCAACCTCTTCACTCCTTGTTGGGTCCTGCACACAACTGTGCTATCCCTTCTATGATTTGGGAATTAAATTAATCCCTCTCTCACTTCCGCTCCTGTGCTTGACCTCCTCAGCTTTAGACTTGAAACAAAGTCTTTCTGAGCTCACTCTTTGTGCTTGATGAGCCTTCAGACAACTGTCTATCAACACTTCACTCGAGTGTTGGCTTGGTGCACTCCTTGTACAGGTATTTATACTCCTTGAGCTTCAACATCTCGGACCTCAATGGTCTTTGTCCCTTCCTCTCCTTGAAGGGATATAAGTTCCCTATGGAAACTTATGCTCAAGCACTCCTTGCTGAGCCTACAAGGTGTTCAGTAACCCTGTGAAGGTCTTCTCTTAACACTTCCCCTATTCCAGAACTCAAAATATTTCTTCTTGTGCACTATGGAACTTGCTCAATGCCCTCCTGGCAGAGCTTCCACAAAATCATTAGTGATTATGTTCTCTCACTGAACTCAAAACAGAGTTCTCCTGTGCACTATAAGCACTGGCTCAATGCTCTCCTGGCAGATCTTCCACAGAATCCCTCAGTGATTATGTCTTCCCTATGATTTCCTCTGCATAGTCCCACCTCCAAGGTGTTTATAAACCTTGAGGCTTCTCCCTTGAGTCAGTGACTTCAGCTAGTGTGCCCTTCTGGCACGTCTCTATCCAAATATCGTAGAATTTAGAAGTGCACTCCTTGCATTGGCTTACAGAATCTGCAGTGTTCTGTCATGCACTCTTGCATGAAGCCTCAAAGAACCCATACCTAAAATCAAAGAGCCCAATAGACAACTAGCTCTGTCTATAACCTGCAAATGCACATCTACAACATACATCTACAACATATGATAAACACATGAAGACATTCATTCATAAACACAAAATACGATGCAGGAAAAACTGCTCTTGTTTATATTAATTCAGGAATGCCTCTTTACAATGTGTTCGAGCTCAGATTGTAATGGAGTCTCGACTCTCTTCTCCTATCCCCTCTACTCGACTCAACTCTACTAACTCAAAATAAGATACTTAGATCTTTTACATGAGGGGGCTCTTTGAGCTCTTCCCTCCAAGCTACCTACCCTATTCAATTACATTGAATTCTAATGAATGGGCCATCTAATCCGAATCGGATCTAGATCGCAGTCTTACAACCTATTTAAGGTGATCTTTAACCAAGCCTACACATACACATGGCTTTTGGCTCTTCCAACCTTACAATCATTTAACACATTAAATTCAAATTCAAAATATGAAAGTGAGAGGGTTGTGCCTCTCTCCTCCCATTGAATGCACACGTATGATGTGCTAGCTGGCGCATAGCTGGGCTTGGAGCGATGCTCCTGCATCAATTTTTTATCTGGTATATTACAAGTGGTATCAGAGCACTTTCCTCGACAGAAAGTGTGGGTTAAATTTATTTTTTTAGGGTAGAGACGTATTCCGACATCTTTAAGCCACAAAGATCTGTCATTACATGCATAAACCTACAATTGAGGGATTTATACACACAAGAAATACAAGTGGTACTTAAGAGCACATATGTTGGCCACCCTTGTAACCCCTTTTGGTACCCCTTCGAGTGGTAGTGCATCATACAACACCTGTGTACGGATCAGGCGAGATTACCTGAATCTCTTTTTAGATAAACCGATCAGCCGCCTGAATGCTATAGTGTCACCAAGAACAACACTCGGGAAGATACTCTCTAGTACTTGGGTAGTCAAGTAGTACGACTAAGGGTACGATCTATCCTCCTTAGTTAGTGCCCTGAGATATTGGGCCGAGAACTACTGTTGGACCTCGCATGTATATCCGAGAGATATAGCACAAGGAAAACCCTTGTCTATATAACCCCTGAATACCTAACCCTTAGGGACAAAAACATAAACAAATTAAAACAAACAAGATCTATTGCCGCACAAATGTGTTCGGGTTGCCAAGTAAATATACATTTATTTATGGTTAATCATTTGGGCATTCCCTCTCTACATTATTCTTTAGACCGGAGTATAAGTACAGAATTTATTTCACCATTATTTTAGACCTATCCCATTGGATTCATCTCTTCGCTCTTATCACATTTATCCATATCATTTTTTCGACAAAAAAAAAAAAAGTTTTACCCTACCCGCCCCTTTTCAGTTCCCCCATCCTCATGGCCCATACTCGTAGCCAAGACTTGGAAGCTCGCTTCAACGCCTTCCAATCTGGTCTCATTGAGACCCAATAAGAAGTGAAACAACTCAGTGCCAATGTCACCACCATGAATACAACCATGCAGTCCTCAATGGGCGAAATCAAACAAGACCTCACCACCCAGCTTGAATCAATCTTTTCTACACTCTGCACCAAACTGCATATCCCTATAGATAACCCGTCCTCTTCCTCACCCCCACATACTAAAGGTGACCATTCCTCTCATTCCTATACCTTGTAGAACCATCACTTTCAACGTGACCTACACCTTCCATGGGTGGATGTGACCAAATTTGATGGCTTAAACCCCACTGTTTGGGTAACCCAAATGGAACATTACTTCTCTTTATACATATTTACAGATGACTTGGCCAACCTCCACTATGGTGTTCTCCATCTAGATCATGAACATTGGCAATGATGGCAATGGAGAAAAATTTCTCGTCAAGGGTATATTGCTTGGACACAATTTGTGGCAGAGATTTATGAACTCTTTGACACTGACACCAACCATTTGGGCCACTTGACAAAGCTGAAACAATTAGTAACAGTGGAAGACTTTATAGCTGCCTTTGAGTGCCTGGATTTTAGAATAGAGGGCATGTCTGATGCCTTTTTCCGAGAGTGTTTTATCAGCAGCCTCAAGGATGAAATTTGGGCCTATGCCCTCATGGCTCAGCTTGAGAGTTGGGCGGAGGCTACCAAAAGAGATAAAGAATCACAACAGGTTGTATCTTCTCAAAACTGCAAACCCTCCTTCATCCCTCTCCCTAAACTAGTAAATCCCACTACTCCCTCTCCTCCACTAAAGATCCAAAAATTGACTCGGGCTGAAATGGCTGAACGCCAACTCAAAGGCCTTTGTTATAACTATGATGACAAATATTTACTGGGCCACAAGTGTAAAGAAAAAATTCTTTTTATGGCCATCTCTGAGGAGATTTTGGAAGAATATGAAGAAACTCCCTCTATGTCTAAATCACCTACAACCACTGACGTAACCCCTCCCTCAGACCCCCCCAAAGTAGAACCAGTCATTTCCCTCAATGATCTCACTGGATTATCTGCTCCCCAAATCCTCAACCTAATCAGTTACATCAAGCATCAGAAGGTCATCACTCTGGTTGATAGTGGCAACACCCATAATTTTATTCATCGCCACATTTCCCAAGAAACTCATTGCTACATCCATGCTGTCAATAATTTCCAAATCATGATTGCCAATGGTGTTTCCATGAAATGTGGAGGGCATTGTGAAAATGTGTGTCTCCAAATTGGTGTCTACTACCCGAAATCCCATATGTTTGATATCGACATGGGAGGTTGTGACATTGTGCTGGGTGCAGACTGGATAAGGACTTTGGGTCCCATTATCATGGATTTTAAAGACTTAACCATGCAATTCAACCAGGAGGGCCACCAATATAAGTTCCAAGGCATCATCGTTGGTTCACCTAAGATTATTAGTTCCCATCGCATGGAAAATATGCTCAAAAAGGGTCATTATGGTGTTATCACCCAACTACCTCCAAGCCATCCTTTCTAAACATCAATTGGTCTTTTCCACTCCCCAAGGCCTCCCTCCTTCCCATGGTGTTCATGATCATTCCATTCCCCTTGTACCAGGAAACCTTCCTCCCAATATTTGTCTGTATCATCACCCTTTTTCCCAAAAAAATGAAATTGAGAAAATGGTCTAGGAACTCCTTAATGTAGGTGTTATCTACCCTAGTACGAGCCCCTATTCATCTCCTGTGTTCATGGTCCTGAAGAAAGAAGGTTCTTGGCAAATGTGTCCTGACTTCCGTGCCCTCAACAAACTTACCATCAAAGAAAAATTCCCCATTCCTATCATTGATGAACTCCTAGATGAATTGAGTGGTGCTCAATTCTTCACTAAACTGGATCTTCATTCAGGCTATCACCAAATATGTATGAAAGAGGAAGATATTCCCAATACTTCCTTTAGAACTCATGAGAGCCACTATGAGTTTTTGGTCATCCCTTTGGCTTGTGTAATGCCCCCTCCACCTTCCAAAGCCTCATGAATCATGTCTTCCATCCTCTTCTCTACCATTTTGTCTTAGTTTTCTTTGATGATATCCTCATCCATAGAAAAACCTAGATAGACCATCTTACTCATGTGGATCGAGGTCTCCATCTACTCTCTCAGCACCAACTTTTCCTAAAACAGTGTAAATGTGCTTTTGGCGCCTCAAAGGTAGAATACTTGGGTCATTTGGTTGGAAAATATGGTGTAAGGGTGGATCCTAAAAATATTGAAGCTATGCAAGACTGGTCTCACCCAAAGACTCTTAAGAGCTTACATGGATTTCTAGGCTTAACAGGGTATTATCACAAGTTTGTTAAGAATTATGGGAAGATTGCAGCATCTCTCACTGCTCTCCTAAAAAATAACTCTTTCACTTGGACTCTAACCACTTCTTAAGATTTTCAAACCATGAATATGTCCATGTACACCACTCCAGTCCTTGACCTTCCCGATTTCACAAAGACCTTTGTGTTGGAATGTGATTCCTCAGGGAAAGGAATTGGTGTTTTCCTTCTGCAAGAGGGTCGACCTTTGGCCTTTACCAGCAAGCAACTATCTGAAATAAATATGGGCAAATCCATCTATGAAAAGGAAATGTTGGCTATTTTGCATGCCCTGGATCTTTGGCTTCCTTATCTATTGGGGAAATGGTTCCAAATTAAGACAGACCATCAAAGCCTCAAGTATTTTTTGGAACAATGCATTTCCTCCCTAGAAAAAAAAAAATGGGTGACTAAACTCTTTGGATATTATTATGAGATCATTTATAAGAAAGGAAAATACAATGTGGTTGCGGATGAACTTTCTCAAAAATATGAAGATGAAGGATCCCTTTTTTCTCTTTCATTGATTGTACCAGATTGGCTCCAAGCCGTTCACTAGGAATGGCTACAAGATCCCAAAAGTTCACAGTTGATCCAACAATTGGAGTCCAATTCTCCAACTTCCCTAGGGTAGTCTTGGCTCCATGAGGAACTTCGATACAAAGGTTGTCTATATTTAATTAAACAATCAAAGCTTAAATCCATAGTACTTTCTGAGCTTCATGCTACACCCAGAATAGGGCACTCCGGGTTCACCAAAACCTATGATAGGGTCAAACGTTCTTTTTTCTGGGATGGTATGAAACATGAAATTCATAATTTTGTAGCTGAATGTGACTTGTATCAATGCAACAAGGGAGAAATAGTCAAATCGTCGAGCACACTACAACCACTCCTGATTCCACCTGCTATTTGGAAGGATATCTCTATGGATTTTATTACTGGCTTACCCAAATCAGGAAATAAATCCATCATCATGGTGTTTGTTGATCACCTTTCCAAGTACGCTCATTTCTACACCCTTCAACACCCATTTACAGCATCCACGGTGGCTCAAATATTCATGGATTAGGTCTTCAAGCTTCATGGCATGCTGCACTCTATTGTTTCTAATTGTGACCCAACTTTCACAAGCAATTTTTGGCAAGAACTATTGAAGATACAAGGCATAAAATTGCATCTCAGCACAACTTATCATCCCCAGACTGATGGCCAAACGGAAGTTGTCAACAAGTGTTTGGAAACATATTTGAGGTGGTTTGCCTCGAAAAATCAAAATCAGTGGGCTCAATGGTTACCCCTAGTTGAATGGTGGTACAACACTTCATACCATACAACTACATGCATGACTCCTTTTGAAGCGGTATATGGACAAAATCCACCTTCAGTTCTCTCATACTTACCGGGTGCCTCAAAGGTCCAGGTGGTTGAACTAACACTTACAGCTCGAGAGGCTATTCTCCATACCCTCAAAGAGAATTTGGTCATGGCATAGAATCACATGAAGCAACAAGTAGATCAAGGTCGCTCTGAATGTCAATTTGCAAAAGGGGATTAGGTGTTTCCTTGAATACAACCTTACAAGAAAACTTCCCTCAAGGCCGAGCATTGTCAGAATCTAGCACCCAAATTTTATGGTCCTTATACCATGCTCAAGCGTGTGGGACAAGTCGCCTATCAGTTATTGTTGCCCATTCATTCAAATCTGCATCCTATTTTTCATGTTTCATGCTTAAAGAAGGTGATTGGAGCTAAGTGCCAAATTCAAACCAACCTTCCAGAGTTAGTTGAAGAAGGATCCATTTGCCTACAACCAAACGATGTTTTGGACCAGCGTGAGTTTCGCCTATGTTAGAGAACCATCAAGGAAGTGCTCATCCAGTGGAAAGATACAACTCGAGTAGACGCCACTTAGGAACCAACTACCATTCTGTAGCAATTTCCTCATCTCAAGCCTTGAGGACAAGGTTGTTTTCAAGGGGGTGGACATGTTAGGGTCCTAACCCACACATAGGTAGAACAATATATTTGGATATAATAAAGGTCAATATTAATAATGACTTTCAATAAAATAAAATAAGGTGGATGTAAGAAGACCTAATAGAAGCTTCCGCTTCTAGAAGGATCTTCCTCTAGATGCTTCTTTTTAGTATAAATAGGAGTCGAGGGTATGAGAACCCTAGCTTGGATATTATTGTAATAGATATCTACTCAACTGGAGGTTTCCCCCTCGAAGAGGCCCGTGAACATTGCTTTCAGATTCAAAGTGCTATTTTTGTTGTTATTCTGATATCATTTCAATGTTATTGTGGTGAATGCTCTGGTTATATTGTTGTTATTCTGCCATTACTAGCATTTTATTTTTGTTCCACATACATTTTATATCTGGTATATTACAATGTCTCCTTGGTATATATAGGATACTAGGAGGTATAATTACAACTAATGGACTCAAGACGACATAAATAAAATAAAATTACTAATGTAATATGCCCCAATTAAGGGGTAATGAGCCATTATTCAAGGCTTAACAAAATAAGAGAAATAAATGTAAAAAAATAATACATCTCTTCAGTTTATAAGCCCATGGTTTTGTATTGTCAGTCATATGTAAATGTTTTGAAGGAAGCCCCTCAAGAGAACTCGTTTTCTGCAGTATTTGCAAAGATTTTGAATTAAGTTAAATGAAATCAATCCATACATGAGATCGATTAATGAAAATAATTTTCATTAAATTGAAAGGGCTTCTATATAATATTTGGATAAATAAAAATGAATGAGATTATTGTTAAATGAAGGGGTGTAATGTTCCAAACAAAGGGACACAATGTTTCATAACTCACACCAGTTGGAAGAATATATAAAAAATAAAGAGAGGTGAGAATAAGGTGTCTCTGCAGTTCATATAAGAGGATCAAAACAGAACAAGAGTTCAAGTAGAATAATTGTTGGTTCTAATGGGCTTGTCAATGTCTTATTGAAGATCAAGAACAGAAGAAGATAGAGAAATAGTTATGAAATCTAGTAGAGTATCATTGCGTGTTTATGAACACCTTGAATAGAGTACAGTAAAAGAGTTATAAGTGTTATAACCTACATCAAGGGAGGAAGGATGGAGCAAGGGAAAATAAGTCGAAATAAAAAAAGGTCAAATCTGAGAGAACTTGTGTTAATGGTTGCATGAATCAAATTCATTGAAGAGAATAAGAGATTAAATTGCATTGTGAAATTAAGGGTGGTTGGGTGGTGCAAGGGTAGGTTGGAGCCTGTAGGGGAGTAGGTGCTTCTTTTTCAGTTGTAGCTGACTAAATAGGGGGTCATAGCCTCCTTCTAGTTGTAGCTTGAAAATAGGGTGTTGAAGCATCCTTTCAATGGTAGCTGGTAAACTAGGGGGTCGTAGCCTCCTTCCAGTTGTAGCTGGTAAATAGGGTGTCGAAGCATCCTTTTAGCGATAGCTAATAAAGTAGGGGGTTGAAGCCTAATTCTAGTTGTAACTGGTAAATAGGGTGTCGAAGAATCCTTTCGGTGGTAGATAATAAACTAGGGTGTCATAGATTCCTTCCAGTTGTAGATGATAAATGGGGTGTGGAAGTGATGCAGACCCTGGACCCTCAGGCTAAGATCCTCTATAGGATCATTCCTTCCTATCTAATCCTCAGAGCCGAAATGGTTCTTTCTGGCTCTCACTGGAACCCAACGAACCTAATCCACAGGTCCTTCCCTTGAACGTCCACCTATGCAAACATGCACAAGGTGCAAGTTTTCACCTGCATACAGCCTCCGACATGATCACGACCTTTTCCCGAAATGAAATTTTAGATTTCAAGACTCTGTGAGCCCTATTTTTGAGAGTCTCGATCCCTCAAACTCCGAACTGCCGAAATGGCCCAAAGTAGATTATCCCTTAGCTAATCTTCGGTCCATGTGACCACCCTCCTCATGACCAAAGTCTTAACTCCACAGACCTGTCATGCTTCGCGACTTTGGGAATTTCGATGTGAAGTTGCCCCAACTCCTTGTCTCCGGGATCACCGAAATGTCAAATCCCAAAATGTGTGACCGTAGCCCCACCTCAATGGAACATCTAATTTCACAACTTTGGGGTTTGCGATGTAAAATGCACCAGATATTTTTCTTTAGAAATGTCGAAATGTCGAACCCCGAAAGGGGTGGTGAGTGAAAAGCTTCCCGCCTAGGTCTTGTCCATGTGGCCCTATCCTGTGACTTGGTGCTACTCCTTCGAGTGATTTCGGAACTTCACAATTCCCATTGCAACCCCTTGCTCTTTTATCCTCTAGTACTTGAAATGCCGAAACCCTCCTTTTCAAGGATTTCCTGATGTCTTGATCACTGCCATGTGTCCTCCTGTTGGACAGCCATGTTCCTTTCGTGAATTCTCCTTGCATGATGTCAGGAGACTCTTCCCTCTCGATCCCCTAGTGTCTGAATCCCTGAAATGTGGATCCCTTGACATGTGTCCTTCATATATGGACGGTCCCTATGCCTTCGTTGTTTTAGGATTTTGACGGGCCTTCTCCTCTACGCATACGAGAGTTAAATCTCGTGCAACTCTCCACAGATCTGATGGCCATTGGTCCATGCACTCAGATATCTTCTCTTCCACTGCACTTTTCTCTTGTTCCTGGATGTGAATCTCAATGGTCCATATCTTGTCCAATGCTTGATCTGATGACAGTTGTATCTCTCTTCCGAGCTTACGCTTCTTCTCGAACTTGGAATATTTCGAATGCTTCAGAGACCTCGGCCTCTAATTCCATTGCAAATCCTATAACCTTGGATCATGCTTTCATTCTAAGGGCATTATCCCTCCTAAGATTTGTAATTCTGAACCCTCCAAAGGGGTTTCTCTTTCTCGACCAATGCTCCTCCTGATATTTATCCTCTGTGAACCCTCCGAAGGGTTTTCTCAACCTCTGTACTCCTTGCAAGTTCTCTACACACAAAGGTGTTATCTACCCTGAGCCTCTGAACTTAGAATAATTTCACTCTGTGCACACTCCCTATGCTTGATGAGCCTTTAGATGGTTGTCTAAAAATAGTTCACTCAAGTGTTGGCCTGGTGCACTCCTTGCATAGGTCTTTATCCTCCTTGAGCTTCAACTGCTCAGACCTCAATGGTCTCTGTTCCTTTCTCTCCTTTAGATGGATATGGGTGCCCTCTTAGCAGCCTCTTTCTCAAGCACTCCATGTTGAGATTGCAGCGTGTTTAGTAACCCTATGAGGGTCTTTCTATGACACTTCCTTCTTCTGAACTCAAAAAAAAATTCCTCTTGTGCACTCTTGCGCTTGCTCAATTTCCTCCTGGCAGAGCTCCCACAGAACCCACAGTAGTTCTTTCTTCTTTCTAAACTCAATATAGAGTTCCTCTTGTGCACACAAGCACTTACTCAATGCCCTCTTAGTGGAGCTCCTACAGAATCCCTCATTGATTTTGTTCTCTCAACAAACTCTAAGAAGAGTTCTCCTCCAATGCATCCAGTGCATTCACTCGATGCCCTCTTGGTAGAGCCTCACAAAATTCCGTAGAGATTTTGTTCCCTCTGTGACTTCCCTTTGAACAGTCCTACCTCCAAGGTGTTCAACAACCTTGAGGTCTCCTCCTTGAGTTCAATACTTTAGATAGTGTGCCCTCCTAGCACGTCTTTGTCTGAGAATCCGTAGAACTCAGAAGTGCACTCCTACACTGGCTTACAGAAACCATAGTACTATGTCATGCACTCCTTGCATGAAGCCTCAAAGAACCCAAACCTGAAATCAAAGAACCCACAAATAGAAAACTCTATCTATCCCTGCAAATTCATACCTAACCATACATCTACAACATGTAATGAACACACATAAAGACATTCATCACACACAGAATATCATGCAATAAAAACTGCTTCTATTTGTATTAATCAAGAATGCCTATACAAAGGTGTTGAGCGCAGACTGTAACAAAGTCTCAACTCTCCTCTTCTCTACCTCGACTCTACTCTACTACTCAAAACAAGATACCAAAATCTTTTACATGAGGGGACTCTTTGAGCTCTTCCCTCCAAACTACCTACCCTATTCAATTACATTGAATTTAGATTGAATGGGTTGTCTAGTCCGGATCGGATCTAGATCCCAGCCTTACAATCCTATTTAAGGCTACCTATATATAAATCCCATGCATACACATGGATTTTGGCCTTTTCCAGCCTTACATTCATTTAATGCATTTAAATCAAATTCAAAATTTGAATTTGACAGGGTTGCACCTCTCTCCTCCTTTGAATGTGTGCATGAATATGAGTTGGCTGGCTCGTGCATGGCTGGCTTAGAGCGATGCTCCTGCATTAGGAATAATCCCTTCAATCATACCTAAATAAACTTGGGGACATTATCTCCATCAATTTGTATCTTGAAAACAATTTTGTAAAAGAAAGTTTTATTACTTGGAAAAGGGTTGGTGGTTTTCCCTGTTGGGTTCCACGATAAAATTTTGTGTTGATAAGGGTTTGTTGTTCATCATATATTTCTTAATTGAATAATTAATGTGTGTTCTTAATATTGATGAAATTAATAAGAAAAAGTAGGCAATATTGATTCACCCCCCCCCTCTAGGTATTGTTGGATATTCCATCAATTGGTACCAGAGTGGGTTCCTTTAAGAACAATCTAAAAAACTAAAAGGAATATCAAATTAAGCACACATGCATGGAAAAAATATTTACACTATGAATGGAACTCCAATACCTAGAAAACAAGAATACATTACACTATGAATGGAACTCCAATACCTGGAAAATAAGAATACATATTTTGGAGTACAAGAATGGAAAGTCATCTGAAGGCATTGGGACTTGAAGTATGGAATTCAATGATCACTGATTACTTCCCACCAAACAGAGTAAGGAATCCATCTCAAAGAAAGCCAAGAAAAGTAACTCAATTGCAATGAGTACAATCCTTGATGGATTGCCTAATGATGTCAAAGAGAATATAGGTGAATGTAACTCTGCAAAGGAACTTTGGGACAAGATAAAAGACCTCTACTCAGATGACAAGTCAAATGAATCATTTCAATCAGAACAAATTTTAGTCTATAACAAATCTAGTGATGAAGATTCTTTTGAAAAATACTTAGACATTGAATCAAAAGTCAATCTTGAAGCTGAGCTTGAGTGTGCTTTGGATGAACTGATAAAATATAAACAAAGGTGTAAATAACTAAAGGATCTCATGCTGGAGAAAAGGAGGAAACAAGGTTCAGAGAAGAAAGAACTTGAGAAAATCATAGTTGACTTTAGAATCCCAGTTCAATTGGACCAAGAGAGATTGGAATCCTTGGAACAATCTCTTAATAAGGAGCAACAAAAGGTTGAAGGGATCAAACAACAACATCTAGAAAGTGAGGAAGAAAATCAGACCTTAAAAAGACAACTAATGTCCTCACAAGAGGAGCTACACAGTTCAAGACAACAAGAAGAGTAAAGGAAACATGGAAGAAAAATGAAGTTGCAGTAATAGAAGATCAGAGAACAAAGTTCAACAAACCAGGACATTCACAGATGTGGATTGAAAATACTGAACAAGTGAACATGAGTGAAGTCAATTGTTGCAAAAATAATTGCAGTCATGTGACTAAAGGATCAGATACTATCACTGAGAGGGGGGGCGGTGAATCAGTGACACAACAATTATATCAATTTTTCATTTATTAATGAAAACATAATTTTAACACGGTATTTTATTGTGGAACCCAAATGGGAAAACCACAAACTCTTTTGTATTAAATGAAAATTTTGTTTTACATGTTACATAGAAGGAAGATGTACTTCCTCTTTGATCAGCACCAATTGATCAGGATGCACGCACACCCTGGTTTACTAGCACCAACTGGTAGGAGGCTAAGACCCCCTGTTTAGTTAGCTATAACTGACAAGGAAGCACCGACTCCCTCTATAGGCACCAACCTACCCTTGCACCACCCAACCGCCCTTAATGCATAGGTATTACATTTTCTTCCTAGAATCTTTTTTGGCTTTTGATCTTTTGATATGGACTGTAGAGACACATTCTTCTCACCACTTTTTCTCGTTTATATACTCTTCAAACGAGTGTGAAATTTAAAACATCGTGTCCCTTTATTTGAACCATTGTACCTTATCATTTAAAATGATAAAATTAACTTTAATTAATATCATTTTTCCTTTTTATTCTTTATTCATATTTTCATGATTTATTCTCTTTTAATTATGACTGTGTATCAGTTCATTTTACTGTGAAGGTTTTTCATAAATTGATCACAGTCATGGATCAATTTAATCCTTTATACTCGATATCAAATCTCTTTTACTTCACAGAGACCAAATTTTGTGGAGGCGCTTCCTTCAATCCATTTCACATGATCGTGCGTTAATGAACCACTGGCTCAACAATTTTAGCAACACATTACACTCTGCAATGTCAAACCTCTTTACCATATGACCAATGGTGCTGACCTCACGCTTTACAAGATTAGACCAAATGAGTGTTTGAGCACTTCTTAGTTCAACTCCCGTGATTCATCGTCCCGATGACATAGACGGCTCACAGGGTTTCGATGTTTAGACATTCAATTCTTTGTGACTTCACACTTTACTAAACTCGTGATCACAAAATCGCCAAAACAATCAGACGGTTCATATTCCCCACTGAGATGGGCGGTTGACTTTTATTTCATGGAAATATATCGACGGTCCATAGCCTTGGTGATTTGATGACTGACGAGGTTTCAACATTCTTGTGATAAAGTTGGGTCGACGCTCCAACTCCTGGTATCTGAAATGCCTCTCTTGTCGGATCGAAGATCCACGTCACTCCTCCTTTACTTTGAATCTAATGGTCCACATCGCTCCTCCTCCTAAGCTTTTGGAGCTTTGGATTTCAGGATTTTGAAGAAACCTCATCACTTATGTTATGCCACACTTATCCTATCCCTCCACTTTGATATGATCCGATGACTGTTGAGGCTCTTGAGGTAGATCAATGGTCGAAAAATTACTCTGTGCATGTATGCTAGATCTAATGTCCCATGGCTATTTGTTCCTGTTGTCTCCAACAATCTCTATCGTCCATCGAGATTATTGATGGATCCTTTATCTGAACTCGACGTCAGTAATTTTGAGCTGAACTCTACTCTCATCCTTCATATGATCTCTTTCAATCCTCTATCCCTCATGAGCTTGATTCATAGGAACATTGTTGATCCTATCGTGATCAACAATAATCACAAATTTCTTCTGCTACCTGATATACTGTGCAATGCACTCTTCCTATTCTCTCTTCCTCCTGAGCTTGCACTATTATCCTCTTCACATTGTTTGACATCTTCTGCTTAACTGATATTCTTGTTGGCATCAATGACAATCTCAACTGTGGTAATTCATCATTAACAATAGATCATCAATTTGACTATTGATGTCAATGACAATCTTTCCAATAGTGACAAGCATAGTATAAGATTTTTCATATGACTTTAGAGCAATGCAAAGTAGAAAAGTAGCATGGATAGAGAAGGATACATATGGCTAGAGATTGATGAAAATCAATGGAACAATCCAAGGGTCGTTTGATAAATATGAGCTACAATTGCACAATGTTACATTAGGACAGTAGTATCTGCAGCAACAACATTATGATATACATGACATAATGTAGAGATAACAAGAGGAGAGACCTTGTCAAGAAGAGCTACCCTTTTTATAAACAAAGGGGGAGAATAGTCAGAGGCAGAGAGAGAAGACTTGCAGAGGGAGTTATTTAGTTATGGCACCCATAGCATGTTTTTAGGGGGGAGTTACAGGAGTTCATATATTGATTAGTATCATATAGACAAACATATCATAGGAGGAGAAATCCTTTAACATTGATGTCAAAGAGGGAGAGTAACTTCAGAGGAGAGAAGCATCATCACAGGGGGATATTGTGTATGAAGCTGGTGTGTTGCCATCAATGAAAAAGGGGGATATTGTTGGAAATAGTGTCATTAACATGTTTTGATTGATTCCAAATAGTATAATAGTATGCAGAGCTCATGACAAATAAATATATGCAGTATAATAGTTATCAAAAAATGTCAGACAGTATTCAAAGATCAAAACTCAGAAGGAAAAGCACATTGAAAGTATGCAAATAATGAACCTCATAAGACATGACATTATTCAAATCTTAGAAGGAAGAGTTCATTGTAGAAATTTCATCAGGATCAATGGAAATACTGAGAAGTCGATCGATGCATAGGAAAAGGTGAGAAGCCTCAACAGCTGTCTGGTCAATAAATTGACGGTGTTGATCGTCTCATGTAACAATATTTATCCCACATTGTAAGTGTGAAAAAGATTATGTAGGTTTATAGACACAACACTATCCATATCTTATTGATGCATAATTCAAGGGTATGGTGGGGGCTCTAGGTGATTGGACTCCTCGAGAAGATCACCATCCTAGAGCCTGAGACAACCTGTCAGGCCCCCTACTTTTTGGTCAAAACGACAATAACTTTCGAAATGATGACAAAGGATCTCGGTCGTTCATTAAAAATATATCTTTTAGATATACATTGCACATGAGTCATATGAGTGACCATGGGCTTAAGTACTGTTGGAGTATTGGTCAATGGTCAGATCAAGTTGTGACCATTGGATACGCAAGATTCAGATCAACGATAGGGATATAGTGCAGAGAGAGAAAGGAGAATTAAACAACATGTTACTTCCAATCCCACAATTATTATAGATCGTCATATCTCATCGATTCAAATATCAACGACTATGGTTGACTCACCAACAATCGCACAATTTCAATTGCATAGTTTAGGAGACTAATTAAACAACTCAAAATTTATGGTTTTGCAATCCACATCGACCATTAGATAAAGTTAAGTGGAAGGATATGACAAGTAAACATGAATATTGTCCAATACGAAGTCTTGAAGTAAATGAGGATCGTCCAATCTATTCAGAGCGTGCCAAGGTAGCAGTGATCAACTTCGGTGATGATCACTTTGGGAGAAAAGGTTTGAGAACAAGTAAGATCACCTGAAGGCTGAAGTACCAAAGCAAATGTGAACCGTCTGATATGAAGAACACTTTGAGAGATATCAGGATCATCAGATCATGTTTAGTGGAAGGAAAATGTAAGCCACAAATGTCTGAAAATAGATGTAAGTCGTCTGATCTAAAGAAACACTTCGGAATATATCTT
Source organism: Picea sitchensis (assembly GCA_010110895.2). NCBI lineage: Eukaryota > Viridiplantae > Streptophyta > Pinopsida > Pinales > Pinaceae > Picea > Picea sitchensis. The sequence continues at coordinate 48,284 of SNQJ01S0024008.1, forward strand.
GACCGTCATATTAAGGAAAGTAGAAGGATAGGATAAGCAAGGACAAAGGGTTGAATCCTGAATAGTTGAATTCTCGATAGTCGTTGGATCGTGTTAAGACTTTTTGGGTTAAAGAATGACCATTGGATCAAGTCAAGCTTCTCGAGGTTTACACTTTGAGGAATATCACTTTGAGAGAACAAAGAAGTGGATAAATCTAATTAACCGAAGTCCCAAAGGATGAAGTTCCATAGTCATGAGGATAAGACATGTATCACTCACATTGACAGTCAGCGTCATCAACATTGACATCAACATGGACACATGGCATAATCAGTTGATGACAAGTGTCAAGGTCCCATAGGTACTTTAAGCATACGTAAGCCACAAATCTAGGTGACACATAGAATCCATTCAGGAAGTGCCATGTCAACAAGTGACATCATCAATTTATGTCACTCTGGGATTTTTTACTTTGGGAAGTTTCACCACCAACAAATGACCTAAGTCCCAAAGTCCCAAAGGTCGAAGTCCCAAAGTGGACCTGAATCATCCAATATGAAGAACACTTTGGGAGCATTCTTAACCGTTGAATATTATGGACACATGTATGTTATTCAGGATATTTGTAAAGAGTTTGGAAGTCTCAAAGGATGAAGTCCTGAATTCCCGAGGTAAACGAAAATCATCCATCTCTTCATGGAAAGTAAAATCATGATCATTGATTTTCATAAGTGATCAAGCACTCGCTTGGCCTAGCACCTAGTCACCGCCTATGGTCATATGGAATAAAAGAAATAAAGGTAAAAAATAATACATCACTTAAGTTGATAAGCCCGTGGTTTTGCATTGTCGATCATATGTAACTGGTTTGAAGGAAGCACCTAAACAAAACTCGATTTATCCAATATTTGCAGATATTTTGAATTAAGTTAAATGAAATCAATCCATACCTCTGATTTATTAATGAAAATAATTTTCATTAAATTGAAAGGTCTTCTCGATAATATTTGGATAAAGAAAAAAAAAATGAGATTATTGTTGAATGAAGGGGTGCAATGGTCCAAACAAAGGGACACAATGTTTCATAGCTCACACTAGTTGGAAGAATTTATAAATGAGAAAGAGTGGTGAGAAGAAGGTGTCTCTATAGTTTAGATAAGAAGATCAAAAAAGAAGTAGAGTTCAAGTAGAAGAACTGTTGGTTCTAATGGGCCTGTCAATGTCTTATTGAAGATCAAGAACAAAAGAAGACAGAGAAGCAGTTATGCAATCCATTAGAGTATCCATGTGTGTTTATGAACACCTTGAATAGAGTAAAGTAAAAGAGTTATAAGTGTTACAACTTGCATCAAGGGAGGAAGGGTGGAGCAAGGGAAAACAAGTCAAAATAAAAAAAAGGTCAAATATGATAGGACTTGTGTTAATTGCTACATGAATCAAATTCACTAAAGAGCAGCAGATATTGAATTGCATTATGAAATTAAGGGTGGTTGGGTGGTTCAAGGGAAGGTTAGAGCCTATAGGGGAGTAGGTTCTTCCTTGTCAGTTGTAGTTGACTAAATAGGGGGTCGTATCCTCCTTCCAGTTGTAGCTGGTAAATAGGGTGTCAAAGCATCCTTTCAGTGGTAGCTGATAAACTAGGGGATCATAGCCTCCTTCCATTTGTAGCTGGTAAATAGGGTGTCGAAGCATCCTTTTAGTGGTACTTGATAAAATAAGGGGTCGTAGCTTCCTTCCAGTTGTAGCTATTAAATAGGGTGTCGAAGAAAACTTTCAGTGGTAGCTAATAAACAAGGGGGTCGTAGCCTCCTTCCAGTTGTAGATGCTAAATGGGGTGTGGAAGCATCTCTTCAATCGTAGCTGAAGAAACTTGGGGACAGTCTCTCCATCAAGTTGTAGCTTGAAAAGAGTTTTGTAAAAGAACATTATATTAATGAGAAAAGAGTTGGTGGTTTTCCCTGTTGCGTTCCATGATAAAATTATGTGTTCATAAGGGTTTAGTGTTCATCATATATTGCTTAATTGAATAATTAATGTGTGATTAATATTGATGAAATTAATAAGAAACAATATGCAATACTGATTCACACCCCCCCCCCTCTTAGTATTGTTGGATATTACATCAGGTGAAGGGGACCCCACTACATTTTATTATTTATAGAAGAAACCATAATAACCTCATCTCATCATAGGTCATCAAACAATTGGGATTGTCGACAACATCACACCCGCAACCATAAAACATTGGGTGGATTCATGAGGGATGAGACCTTTGTGTCAGCCAACAATTTTGATTTTCATACGACATCCATCCCTTCAAGAATGAGCTATTATGTGATGTTTCCCAGTGGATTTCTATAATGTTTTGTTGGGCCATCCATATATGTGGAAGCACCATGATATTTATGAGTCTTGACCCATAGTATCATTGTTACTCTTGGGGGTCATCTCTATAGGATACCAAAGGTAGTTCCAACTATTGTCCCATCTGAATAGTTTCACAAGGTAGTATCTCATACTACAAAATTTAGCTTCTTCACAGTCTGTTCAAAAGGTTAACAGTAGAACACCACAACCACTGCAGTCTTAGTCCAAGAATCTTATGTCCAGCAGAAGCGGGTTGAAAATATTGAAGTAAAGAGAAATGATTCATTTTTCACAAATTCAACCCATGTATCCATACTAGTTAAAAATATCCAACCCTTCTAGCCACAGGTTCGTGACAGCCTTCAACAACCTAAGCAGTGTAACTTCTCCAACAAGGCAAGTAGCTCATCAAGATGGAGATTCAACAAACATTTTTCTCTCTACCCCGGAAACTCATCGTAATGGATACCATTTCTTCCTAAGGATGTAGGATTGATCCAGGTGGATATCGGTGGCTACTCACCTATTCTAACTAGTTCCAAACAACCAACTGGTAATTTTCTATTTTTAGCAGTTTTTCGGTTCCTAAACTTTCGGGGCCATTTTGAGGGCCTAAATGAAGTTTTTTGGGGGATCGAGCACCTCAATGATAAAAAAAGGCTTTTATTGAGCCCCGAAAATTAATCCCCTCGACGATACCTTTCTATCAATCTATCATGCATGCCAAACGGAGATCGTATGCCAAACTTACTCCCCTAGAAAATTTATACACCAAACTACCCAAAGTGGGGTCCATAAAACTATTGGCTTTGCATCTTCCAGGGTTAGGATTTTGGATTTTATTTATGTTAAAAAGGCATTTATAGCCTCATTGTAATCCATATTCTTGTGGATGTGAGTATCTTTCACATCTCTTCTCATAGATAAGAAGCTTCATACTCAAGATTGGATAGGTATGTACAACAACAATGATTCATAAGGGGAAATGTAGATAGTAACCTCTACATAAAAGTGGATCAAGGTAGTATGTGATTATTATAGAAGTGTATGTTGATGGCATCATATTTGGAAATGATGATGATAGATTGAGTCAAACATTTTCCAAGGATATGGATAATGAACTTGAAATGTACTTACTTGGGGAGTTGAATTGTTTCTTAGCACTCCATATATCTCAGCTAGATGAAGTAATTTTCATTTCCCAAACCAAGTACATTAAGGAAATGTTAAATAAGTTCAAAATGAAATACTGTAAACCTATGAGTACTCATGTGGATATCATTTGTGAGTTGAGAAATGATGATGAATCTAAAGAAGTGGAACAAAGACTCTACAGATAAATGATTAGTATTCTACTCTATGTGATAGCTTCAATACTAGATGTAATGTAAGTAGATGGACAGGTACAATATTTCAAGCGACACCAAAGGAAACCCATTTTCTATAAATGAAAAGGATCTTCATATATCTTAAAGGAACAAAAAAAATTGGGCTATGGTATTCAAAAGGAAATGAGTTAACTATGGCCACCTACACAAATTTAGATTGGGCATGAAGTATTGATGATGAAAGAAGTACAAATGGAGCATATTTATACTTAGGTGATTTCTTAGTCTCATGGTTGAGAAAGAAGAAATATTCAATATCCTTATCCACAAAAAAAGAAGAACATATCACAATAGCAACATGTTGTACTCATATTATCTAGATGAAGCAAACCCTTCAAGACATACAAGTGAGATATGATGTGTTAAGTACCTATAATAGATCTACAAATATACTTCAATAATACCAAAAATGAACAATAAACCATTCACCATAACATGAACACAAGAAATAGAGAAAACCCTTGAGGTAGGGTAACACCATATATTAATCCTTATGGAAGGATAAAACTCCTCAAGAAATTCTTGCTTGTACAATCACAATATTATTCACTATGTTTCATTACATTTCTTACACTTCTTTATATATCTCTCTCTATCTCCTATGAACCTTCTAGAGAGCCTTCTCACATTTATTACATCCAACTACTATAGTGTGCCATTATTAATATAGTGTACCTAGTCCACCTTACATTGAATGACCACATTATCATATATTAAATGACTTCCACTAATAACACATAACTACATTCCCATTGGGTACCTCCCTAGGTACCCCATATTACCTCCCTAGGTATACTAAATTCCATCCCCCTTCACATGTTTTTTCCTTGAAACATGAGAAAAAACTATACAATATGACCGACTAAGCAATGTAACCAACTAGTACCAAGTACGACCATCCATCCATCCCAATGGAAGTCAAACATGATGTCTATCTGCTACCTTGCCACCCTGGTCTTTCTCTGCATCATGTCGAGGTTCCCATGGGATTGTTTATGTAACTTGAGCTTTTACTGTAGTGTCGGTAGTCCTCCATGCACCTCTTGATCAGTTTCCTATCTGATGCCCTACTGGTGCATAAATGTGTGGATGCACACACCCTTGCCTTGATGAATTTTGTTTCTCTATATGATGTGGATGGCGATATACAACAACTGTAGGAATTTGTTCTTTTTTCTTCAAATCTGCAACACTTTGTGCCTTTGAGTCAATGACCTCCTTAGCTTCCTGATTATGTCCTTCTTATAGTTTTGTTTCATCTCCTTTTGTAGACTCTACCTCTGATTCAACTTCAGAATGGGAAATAACTTCTTTGCTAGCTTCCATGGGTCCATATTACTTACTAAGAGACACATCCTCCAATGTGATTTTATTTTTTTTGTAGCACAACTTTAAAAACTTCTTTTGCAAATTAATATTAATGGTACCAATTGATTCTATCCAAGGATATCCCAAAACAATATCCACTTCATCCATATCCATAGCATAAAAATATGAATACAACACATATGTATCCATGGTAATCTTCAAATATTTAAAAATTTGAACATTTTCACCCTCAACCTGTGTGCTTTGAATATTCTTTACTAGAACTTGAAATCTATTAACCAACCGAACATTGATAAAATTATGCATGCAACTAGGGTTAATAGACACGATGATATTTTCTTTATGAATACAACCATGAACCTGTTATATAGATTTGTCACATGAAAATAAACTCTTGGTTCTCTTTGTATCCTTATTTTCTCCACGAGACAACTTCTCTAACAATATTTTTTCAAATTCTCCATTGGAGAGTGTCATCATCTCCTTATAATCAAGCGATTTCCACCAAATGGCAGCATCACCTTGCAATTTGAGATCTACCAAATGGCATCATCACTTTATTTCTTTAATGAATTTTTCAATACTAGGGCCATCACATTTCCCTGTAAAATTCATCTTGCTATGAAAAACCCCAAAAATAGAACAAGAAGCTACGACAGAAAAACGTGGTTTTTTCTAGAAAAACCCTTAAAAACTGTTGAATTTGAAACGCTCATAACTTTACTTCCCGAACTATGATTTGACTGATTGTTTTATTGAAATTGGGTAATTTTTTGAGAGGAATTAAAATACCCAATTTTTTTTTCCAAATTAATATCATAAATCTTAATATATGAACCTAAAGTGTGCTACCCTCTTTTTCTTCCCTAGAAAAAATTATTCAAAAATAGAAACAAAATATTCCCTTCTTTGGCCAAGGAAAGTGATCTAATACCAATTGTTAAGTACCTATACCAGATCTACAAATATACTTCAATAATGCCAAGAATAAACCATAAACCATTCACCATAACATGAACACAAGAAATAGAGAAAACCCTTGAGGTAGGGTAACACCATATATTAATCCTTATGGAAGGATAAAACTCCTCAAGCGATCATTTCTTGTACAATCACAATATTCTTCACTGTATTTCATTACATTGCTTACACTTCTTTATATATCTCTCTCTATCTCCTATGAACCCTCTAGAGAGCCTTCTCACATTTATTACATCCAACTACCATAGTGAGCCTTTATTAATATAGTGGAACTAGTCCACCTTACATTGAATGACCACATTCTCATATATTAAATGACTTCCACTAATAACATATAAATACATTCCCATTGGGTACCTCCCTAGATATACTACATGATGAGCCTATTTTGATACTCTGTGAAAACACTAGTTGTATAAGAATCTCCAATAATCTAGTGATGCATTCCAAGACCAAACATATTTCTATTAAGTTCCACTTTCTATGGGAACAAGTCACATAAAAGAATATCAAGTTGGAGTACATTGGGACAAAATAAAATATTGTAACCATCTTCAGAAAACCACTTCCTATGGATACCTTTGAGTTCTTTGAAAAAAAGTAGGAGTAATTTCTACTCCAAATTGATTTCCATAATATTCCGCAAGAAAAAAAAGGGGAATACCATCAGGGGGAGTTACCCTTTTCCATTGATGTCAAAGGGTTGGCATAAAAAAATAAAAATAGAAGCATGAATATAGGGGGAGTCAACATGAAGACAAGAGGAAAATACATTCATTTGTATTAGAGTATGAAGACATGTGGATCACAATTGTTTTAGTAAGTTTCCATCAATTTCAATGAGGATATTTTTGGAAAATTGGTTTTCGTTGATGTCAACCTTATAAGAATTCCTAAATAAAATCATATAAGCTCTCAAAAGCGATGATGATGTTTCCACTTGAATAAGCCTTGAAGAGACTTGAAGGAGCCTTGACATAAATATATATAACTCCAAACCGGTTTGCTTATGGTGTAGCTTTTAATCATGACCCTCATAGGATTACATAACATGTGGTTTTTTCCACATTACCACTCTGATTTGTACACAAATTGAGAACGTAAGATTTCCTATATAAATATTACAAGCCTACATATGTCCAAGATAAATATTGCAAGATGGATATTGTTGAAACTATTAATTTTTAGTCGATTTGGATACCCTATATTTTAGGGAATTCTTACCCTACATAAATAACACAAATATAATCACAAGTTACATGTTTAGAACTATTATTCTAAGACCTTTCCAACAATATATGGAAGTCCCTATAACTCCTTATGAATGAGGAGATATGATCTTTTCCATCCAATAACCCAGCCAAACAATTGAGGTCCGATCAACTAATTTTTGGGGACATAATTACTATAAATATAGGATAGAATTTCACATTTTTAGTGAAACTAATGAATAAATCAAGTTTGAGGTGTGCTCAAGGTTTTGGGTTGTCTTTCTGGTGTGCAATAGAATTCTAAAGGATTCTCTTAAGGTCTCTCTTATTCTCAAGGTTTTCTATGAGGTTGTGATGTTGTTGTATGCATTGTTATGAGGTTGTGATGTTTTCATGATATTTCCGTGAGCGGATGTTTCCATTAATGGACGTTTCCGTGAATTGATGTTTTGTCAGTGATTAAATTTTGGGAACGATGTGATGAGGTTGGTTAGGTTTTGAAATATTATATATAGAATGAAGCATGCAGGTGAAGCTAGAAGTACTCCGTGTATGAAGATCTTGTATTGGTGATATCTTATTGAGTTGGTGCTTAGTTGAGAAGATTGGTTCCTTCATTCAACAGGTTGGTGCCTCTAGTTTAGGGAGTGGGTGCTTCCTTCTAGTTGGAGCTAGTAAAGCTAGGGGGTTGGTGCCTCCTTCTAGTTGGTGTTGGATAATATTGGAAGTTGATGCTTCGTATGAATTTAATATTAACATGATATAAGAAAAGCATTCCATAGTTTTCTCAGGCTTGGGTTTCCACGTAAAAATCATTGTTTTATGTGCATGGATTTTTGTTATGATGAATGGAATTGTTAATGTTTAATGTTTACATAATGTTATTAAATTTAAAAATGGTAGAAAGTGATTAATATTTATTCACCCCACCCTCTCGGTATTGGTGAGAGAAGATGGAAGCTTGGGATTAAGAGCACCTGAAGGAAATCTATCTCAAGGATAAGGCATGGAATGAAAAAAGTACAGTGGACTTGTTGCAGCTATAGTTCCTGGAGGTAAAACTCTGAAACTTCCTAGCCGAGTGAAATAAATACCTGAAGAGAAGTGGTACAAACTAAAGGACTACAAAGTAGAGAAAGGGGTACACTCCTTTGGTTGTGCCAGCTGATGAGGAAGGAGATCTTGTTCGTTGGAATTGTTGCAAGAAATATAAATTTTGAAAATCATTATATATGTTTTGGGCTGAAGTGCCTATGTATGCATGTTTTTAGGCCAGAGTTCCTATGTATATAAAAATTTAGTTAGAGTGCTTGCGTAGATTAAAGACCGAAGTTTCTATCATTGTAATATGAAAACATTGGTATGTTGTTGTGCACTAAGGTTAGTGCCAAAATAAGGGGAGGGGGATGTAACAACCTAGTTTCAATCCCTATGAAATTGAATGGATTATGTAAATGTGACTTAGGATGGTGAGCCTGTAAATTTGAAAAGGGTCGGAATGCCTAGAAAATGTAATACTTTGAATAAATTAACAAATACATCCTTGGTTGCATGACAGACAAGAAAACAATATAGGGGGGCTATGACTCCATGAGAGAGGGGGATAAAGGGGATAAGTATTTTTGTTATATTTTATTCACCCATCTTGTTTTTATTTGAGGACGTGGTTACATAAGGTTTTTGGGGGAGGCCATGTAGATCTTGATTTCCATGTAAATATATAAACCTCTCTTTGGGATATTTGGGGGTTCACTCTTACACTCTTTCATTTTCATTCTTCATTTCATTATTATTCAATCACTCATCTTCCTCATTCATGTGCTCATGGTCTGGGCATGGAAATTAATGGTTGGAGGTAGAGAGCTATTTCTAGATAGTTGTGAGGAATTACTGATCATTCCAAGAGGGAATGGATTCCAATGTGCATGGGATTGATGATATTTTTGAAAGAACTATCAAGAACTGAGAATATTTGGATTTTTCAACATGGATATTTTCTGACGAGTAGCATTGGTATCCTGGAGAGAAATGGAACAACCTAAGTGATTGCATCGCAAATAAAGGGGTTCATTTCTTTGCGTTGCGCAAGATGAAGGGAAGAGAGATAGAAATTAGGATTGTTGTGTTGTTGGGAAAACATGAGAGATTGTTAGATAACTAGTGTTTTTATAGATTTGGCCTAGGACCCATCCATTTGGACTCATAGCCCTAGCTCAGGGGTTACACTATTGTTGAGAAAGAATGAACAATCGAGTCTATGGTTTGGAGGAATGTCCTTGGTTTATAACCAATTGTTGAATTTTTAATTGAAAAGATAAGTTCTCTCTGTATTTTTTGCAAAGGCATATTCCACTGTGTATTTATTTATCTCTAAGATGTATTTCTTTGTGCATGCTTGCTAGTTTATTGTTGTGCATGGAATGATGGTCCTTTCTTGGATGGTTTAGCATTTTATTGTTAATTGCATGTTTTGAATCCATGTTTATTTATTGTAAAGAATGGAGCAGAAATTTTGAGTCATTATAAGAGGGAGAATCTAGAAGTACCTAGGAAATGGGTATGTTTCAGATCAACACCTAGGAAAATCGTTTTGGTATTTGTTGTATTGAGTATGTTCCAATGAGTTATGTCCTCATAAATGATGATTTCTTCATATTAATCAACAATTTCTCTTGCTGCAATCTCTTCATCACTGCAGCTAAATGTTTTAAGTGCTCTGCTTCTGTCCTGTTGAAAATCAATATATCGTCAAGATACACAATGATGAATTTCCCTATGAAATCTTTCAGGACTTCATTCATCAATCTCATGAAAGCACTGGGCACATTCATTAAGACAAATCGCATGACAGGCCATTCATATAGCCCCTCATTCATCTTGAATGTTGTCTTCCATTCATCACCTTCTCTCATTCGAATTTGATGATATCCTCTTTTCAAATCCACCTTTGAAAAAACATTTGCTCCACTCAAGCAATCCATCAAATCGTCCATCCTTGGCAATGGAAATTTGTATCTCATGGTAATATTATTGATTTACCTTGAGTTTGTACACATCCTCTAGCCTCCATCTTTCTTCGGGCTGAGCACTATTGGAACAATGCATGGACTCAAGCTTTCGTGAATCAATACTTTGTCCACTAAGTCCTGGACCTGTCTCTTGACTTCCTCATTTTCCTGCGGCGTCAATCTGTACGCTACTTTGTTTGGTAAACTAGATCCAGGTATAAGATCAATGTGATGACTTATACTCCTGATCGGTGGCACCAAACAAGGTAATTTGTCCACTACTATATCAACGAACTCTTCCAACAACTTCTGGATTTCCTCTGGTAAATCATCCACTCTTGTACTGATTAAAAAAATTATGGGCTTCCTGACCACAAAAAATTGTGTGTTTTCCTTCTTCTTAACCTCCTTAAGAAGTTCCTTCCCACTCATGAGAAGTACAGTGTTTCTCACCTCTGGTTTCACTTCTTTATCCTTAATCAGCAACAACATGTGAGTTCTCCAATTTTTCTCCATGGTGTGTGTTCTTTCTCCCATCATGAATCACATTCCTGTCATATTTCCATGGTCTACCTAGAAATAGATGACAAACAACCTTAGGAATGACATCACATAGTATTTCATCCTTATATCCTCCTATTTTAAATTCAACTAAACATTGTTTAGTGACATTTACCTGATGTCCTTTTTGTAGCCACGAAACTCTGTATGGAGTTGGATGTACAATAGTTTCCATCTCCATCTTTTCTACCATCTTTGTAGATATGAGATTATCTTTCTTACCGCTGTCCATAATGACTTTTCATACCCTGTCCTTGGTTTTTCAAGCAGTCCAAAAAATTCTGTTCCTTTGGGTTGGGTTTTCTGCCTCCTTCTTTGGCGTTAAGCAAAATTTTTGCATCATCAAAGATCTTCCGCCCTCAGCATCTTCTGCCTCAGCATTCCATCCTTGATATTTGATAATGTGAGTTTCACCACCTTCATTCTTCCTATCTGGACACTCATAGGATTTATGTCTATTTTTCCCATAGACAAAGAAATTTATTTCTCCACCTCTGCCTCTTCCTCTTCCTTTGGTTCGAGGAAAAGTATTTCTATCAGCATACTACCCTCTTTATGAGCTTCCACCTCTCTCAATTTGAGGTTGAGGTTTCTTCCCCTCTTCTTTAGATTTATGGCTTTTTTCTTGGGCAATTGTTTTTCCTCTAGTTTGACTTCTACCCTGACCTTTTTGACCTTGCTTTCGGCTCAACTTCTCTTCAGCTTTCAGAGCCATCTGATAAGCATCCTCCAAATTTTGAAGGGTAATCATGATCATCTCATATTGAATGTTATATCTCGGACCATTCATGTATATGGAAACCTTTTCATCATCGCTTTCCCGATGACCTGCTCTGATGTTTATCTTGTAGAATTCTTCAGTGTATTCCTTCACTAACATCAGCTTCTATCTCAAATTATGCATCCTCCGAAACAGAGTGATTTGATAATCCTTGGGTATGAATTTGGCTTTCATCTTCGCTACCATTCTATCCCAGCTCTTGGTTTTTGGTTTTCCTTTGCAGCGTCTGTTAGCTTGCAATTCATCCCACCATAATGTTGCATGTCCTTTAAGTCTAGTGACAACATGTTTGACCTTCTTGTCTTCCTCAACATCCTCATAGTCAAAGTACTTATCCAGATCTCTAATCCAGTCTAGAAGCTTTTCAACATCCAAGTTTCCTTCATATAATGGAATGTCCATTTTTTCTCTGGCACATATCCTTGCAACAACCCTGAATAGGCATTCTTCCGCTGCATATTCTACTGCAACTTATTCTCCTTCATTTTCATTCTCACTTTCAGCTTCACTGATATCTACAGCATCAACTGTGCACCTTTGTGCTATCTCCATGGCATCAAGCCTAGCACGTAATTTGCGCATTTCCATTTCCACTGCTGGATCGGGTAATTGCCTATCTCTCCTCCTCAGCAGCATGGCTGTGAAATTTCTTTCTTTTCTCTTTTCTGCAGAAAGCAAAGAACTCTTTCTAAGATCTGATACAAAAAATGACACAGACCCCTGAAGCCTCGGGTCGAGATCCACTGAGGATTGATATAAAATCCCCTTGAGCCAAAGTGGCTCCTTTGTTTGTCGCTAGAATGTCCAACGAATCCACAGGTCCTTTGTCAAACTCGCCTTTTGTAGATTAACTTCAGGCGCGAGCCTTACAATGTTATACGACCATGATATAGTCCTTACATAGATGTCTCTCGCAAACTCAGAAGTTCGTGAATCAAAAACCCTCAACTTCTCTTTCTATGACCTCCGATACCCAAGATCACAAGACGGGTATAGCTCCTCCTTTGTCAGTGGCCTCCATGCGTGACCGTCGGCTAGAACTAAACACTAGTGCCTGTTGTGCTAGTTATATGTTTAGTATAATTCACTCATTAATTATCAATCCAGGATTCGTAATCAACAAAGTTACAAGACACCAGTAAGAAAGGTAATTTCTAATGTCACGAGTATAGAGCTAAGTTGGATTATGCATATTGGAAACAAAACAAACTAACAAACTGAAATGCACTTTGGTTGCCTTTCACAGAGAGGCTATCTATTCCATTATGGCACATGCAAGTATGATATGGAATTGGTTTGATAGATCAACTATGATATCTGACCCAAAAAACTAACTATGCAATCCACACTTCTGAAAGGAAAACACACATCAATTATCAAGCATAGTATGGAGAGTTCAATAATCAATATATTGGTTCTGTTGTGGTTCACAATGAACTTCACTAGTTCTTCTACAAATGTTTTTGACTATTGCTGCCAACATCTTTGATCACTCAAGGAAATCAAATTCATGAGAACATAAACAAGGCATATCCAAAAAAAGAGAAATTAAAGATCTCTAAGTAAATGGAAACCTAGTCTAAGCTGTGCTGCTATCATTTAACAGAGTTAAATATTTAGCTAAATCAATGTGTATAGTACTGAAAACAAATGCTAATGCTAATCTACGAAGAGGATGACCTTTGTTGGGTGGTTAGCCCTTGCCGCTTCAACAGGTCAGCTACTAAATTCTACAAGAGGCTTGTCTTTAACACACACATTACTCTCACTCACATCTCAAAACATAAAATCAACCTCTCGTTAACAACTCAATTCATACTCAATCATAGATAATCAGAATATGGAGATAAATAGCATTCTATTAATCTTCAATTAGAATATGTTCTGTACTATCACTCGTTTCTTTACATACTAGTAATATGATAACTCTCTTACTCCCTCTACCATCCTTTCCATGGCTATTTAATAGTTTGAATCATGAAACACAAGGAGGCGAAGTGATTTTCAAATCAATCAGTTGTTGAATTTAATCATTTGGTTACATCTTTATCTTCATCCTCATGACACGAAGTGCACGAGGATGAGGAAATCAACAAACTATTCTTATCATAGCTATGCTAAAACAATTAGGCATCCACCAATTGTCTTAGGTGAGATCTGGAACTTAAATTAGTGCATTAGGCGCTTCCATATTGGTACTGGATCATAACAGGTAGAAGGTATCAGATCATGACAACACACAAAAGGTGGTACCAGATCATGACAGTGCATGTCCGTGGGCAGTCGTTGGTATCAGATCATGACAGTGGGCAGTCGTTGGTATCAGATCGCAACAGAGGCTTATTTTAGTACCAGATGCATTTGGTACCAGATTCGAATAGCAACAGTCTTGGTGCGCAGGTACTGGATAGCTGAGCTGGTATAAGAAAGCTGGATATTTAGAGGTCAAAGAAAAATTGAAGCATTAGTACATGAAATATTTAATTCCCTAACTCATTAAACCACAAAATGCATGAATTAACCATACTTTACCTTATGACCTTATCACTGTCTAATGGTAGCGTTCTTATCATTCACCCAAGATTTAGGTAGGCCAAAAAGGTTTAGATAGGGAGTATAATAGGGTAATGGGGATGTCAATTTCAGGTCTCAACATTCCCCCATGCCAAAATCATTGCATGTCCTCATGCAACTGAAAACAAAACCCAAATTTTTTCAAAATTTGAGACTGTGTTCTTTACTTTGGTGGATCAATAATGTTGATGGCTAAAGCCTCTTATTTCATCTCCCTTTTGATGACCCTAACATATTGTATGAATCATAATACCTTCTTGAGATTGTTAGAAGTCTCTTCATGGTCATCTTGAATTTGTTGGCTGGTTGCTTTCAACTGCTCATTTTCCTGTTTGATATATCTGTCCAAGAGTTGGTATTCCTTTACTTATTGTTGGAGTTCCTGATTTTGTTTTTGTAGTTCCCCAATCATTTTCTCCATTTGTTCTTTTGTCAAGGTCTTTGTTGAATTCATTACTGGCTGGATGCACTCCCTTTCCTTGACTTCCTCCCTCATCCCACATAAAGTAATAGTAGCTTGCTCCTCGGTCAAACTAGGGATGTCATCTTGGATTGGTAAATCCTTGGAAGGGGAGGTAAGGTCGATTGGATCTTCCTGTGCATGAGGAATGACTATTGTTTTTCCCTTCTTTTCCATGCTTCTCATAGTTCTTTTACAAGGAGGTACCAGACCAGGGATGCTCACAGGCTTCCTTTTCTTCTTTTCTAATTGTGAAATGGTGACAGGAGGTTGTGCCATAGACTATTTACTTTTAGTTTCTAAGATATGCTTCCCTTTCTTCATCATTTTCTTATGGTCCTCTTTCTCAACTTCCACCGTTGACGTCTCCTCTACTAATTTTTTTTTACCTTTTGATTTAGAGATTTTAGAAGTCTTGTTGACTGTGGAAGAGGACCCTTTTTTTTCATGTTGGCTCACTGCCCTAGATGATGGTGGAGTTGTCTTATCCTTCTTGCTCTTTTTCTCTTGGGGTTCCTTACTTTTCTTTGGATGATGTTGGGTTTTCTCCACATATTTGTTTTCTATGGGAAGGTGTTGTGTGATAAGGGTTTCCAACTAATCCTCTATTTTCTAAGCTCATGTAAAACTAGCATTTTAATGAGACCTTGATGTTAAATGATAGTCTTCTCTATTTTGGAGATGGATTTAACACCTCTTACCATTTTGTTCAAACTCATCCATAGAAAATATGGAAAATCAATTTCAGGGCCTCCTTCAAAATGAAATAGAAGCCTAAGATGATATATGAAAGTCACGACATACCTGCCTTCACAGGTGACAAATCGTTGAAGACTAGTAATCATTGGATGGTATTCTTCTTTGATGTAGTTCCTAGGGATCCCCTTCTTCCAGTCAGGGTGCTGATGATCTGCCTTCAAGAATTGTTGGCACATTTCTTTGTTAATTCCTAAACCTTTAAAGTATTTGGCTCCTCTGCTATGCAGTCCTGTAACCTCCCTTACGGTTGCTTCATTAATTGTTAGTTGTAGATTGCCTATTTGTGCAATCTCTCCATCATAACCTTGTATAAATTCCTGAGATATCTTCTCATGCTAGCCTGTAAATTTTTCCAGAAATGGTATCCATCCCAATCTAGCATATTTTTCTTGACATAATTGGTACTCCTTGGTTTCCCTATAAATTTGGAAAATCGGTTCGTGTCTAGTAACGACCATCATTATAAGTTGAGAAAAGGATCAGGCTGTAGCACAAGGGTTTATTTAATTGATGAAGGGTTTGGTATGAGAAAGGAGTAGGCTTGGGACTGGATAAAAGCTCATGATAAGGGGAAATACGATGATAGTGTTGCAAATGGTAAGTTTAAGTAAGGGTGTTGCAAGGAAAAATTATGACCAAATGAGGCTTATCTGGATGGATTTGCCACTAGATAAGCCATTTCATATCTACCCATTACTGTAATGATGAGGATAAGATGTCAGGTATCAGGGCATCATTTTGGAATTGGTGATTGGACTTTCGGTGGGTTAAATTAATGTTGGATCATGGTTCATGATATATGATGGGTTCATAAATTGTTTAAGGACGAAATATATTCGTGGATTATCATTTCTATGCATGCTTCATATTTTGATATGACTTTTTCCTTTAACCATGTTCAATAGATATGAGAGGGTTAATTAGGTTTAGGCATATGGGTATGAGGGATAGGTGCATGTGTTTAATACTAAGGTCATAATATCTAGTATATCTTTTCATACTTATTGTAGTTTTATGAGCATAGGAAAATAAATACCATGTTACCTTTTCTTTCACCTTTGTATGATCGATACCCATAGCATGTGTGACTGCTTGTAAATTGTCAGAATTCATCCTCTTATAATAAAGCTTCTTGAAAACTTGGTATGGGAATGTCATGTACTTCTGTTATTCTGTGATTATCTTCTGATGCAGGAGCATCTCCCACATCCAGCGAGCCAACATGGAAGCGGAACGACATCTGGACAAGCTAGCACAAATTTTGAAAAGCACTTTGGAATTGTTGCGCGATCTTAAATGAACCATTAAGATGAGGTGCACTTTGTATATTGTAATGGACCTTGAGCGGATAGCTCTTGTCCTTAGTAGGTAGAGGCATTTAAAATAGTTAATGTAAAGTAGATAGAATTTAATTATAGACTAAACAATTTCTAAAAATAGTTAATGTAAAGTAGATAGAATTTAATTATAGACTAAACAATTTCTAGAGCTAAGAGGGAAAATGGATATAGTCACCCTCATTGTGTATTTGTATCATTAGTCAAAATCATTTGAGCAAGAGCAAGCAGAGAGCTGTGTAAGAACACCCATGTATAGATATTTGAATTAATAGAAGAGATTGGTTCAAATTCATGGTTTTGTATCTGTTCTCTGTGTATTGATGTTGATATGCTCATGAATGTTTACTTCATGTTATACATTTACTTTTATATGCTGTGTATATGATTTCATGGTTGAATTGAAGTCTGAGAGGAAGAAGGAATGAGTTTCAATTGTTTCTCTATTTGAGCCAGAGAATTCCTGCAAGGAGTACAGTTGAATTGTCTGCAAGGAGTGCGTTGACAGAGGGTTCAGATAGAGATATATTTTTTTCTCATTCATCCCAAAGGTGCAGTTGGGCATAGGAGTCGTGCAAGGAGTGCGCAGGTCGAAAAAAAGTCTCAGGGTTGCGAAACTGAGTGAATTATTGAAGGACTGCTACTGCAAGTGTGCGCAGAGTCAAAAGGCTTCAACACTTAGGAGGTGTCTGAAGGTTGTCGCAAGGCATGTGTGCAAGAGTTTCTTGGAGGACTTGAAAGCCGTGTGAAAGCTCAGGAGGGATAGGCCTTCGAATTCATGGAAGGATAGTGTAGGGAAGATACGACTTAAAGTTCGTAAGAGGCATCGTAGGTTTGCGAGCAGGTGAATGAGTTCCATGGAGAGGAACACTTAGTCATTTTGTGGATTGCATAAGGGAGAACGGACAGTCAAAATTCTCCGAGGAGATTCGTTAAATTCCGTGAGCCGTTAGATCTTGGAGAGGTGCAAGGGAGATACTGTAGGTATTCCCAAAAGGATAAAATCTCAGGAGGGAAGAGCCATTGATCAGGGCCACAAGGACCGTTGGATCTACACATATATCGTGTATCGGGGTTTCATAGATTGAAACTCCAAATTATTGCAATAGAAATCGTGATATTGTGATACACGAAATCCCGACGGGTCGAAGGACAGTGTGTGGGCCATAGCGGAGTCAGCAAGTGGAGGACAGGTGGCACAATCTATGGGGGTTTCATGGCGAGAAGTCTCGATACAATAGTGTCAGGATTCACGAAATCGTGAACCCCGAATTACTGATAGAGGTGACAGGACGTTAAAAGGTCAACTCTCACGCGTGTCGGGTAATCGGCATATCGGGAGTTGGGAGTCGGTAAAGCAAGTTGCTCAATATCACGAGTGTCGAGATCGCGATAGAGAAGGTCCTGATAGGAGAAGGGGAAGGTCAGCGTTGACTCATATCGGTGTTCGGGGATTCGTAGAACCAACACCCGACCACTAAATTTTGAATTCATGAAGTCGCGAGTTCCGATCTCCCAACTAGCAAAGAGAGGGGGATCCCACAAGAGTTCTGTGGGTGCAGATTTCTTGATAGGGAAATAGAAGAACCTTAGAGTTCTTCAGGCTGTAGAAGAAGAGAAGATCCTGTGAGTGGACGTGTCCTGCGGGCCGCGCCTGCGTCATCTTCTTTTGTATTTGATTTTAGAAAAGAGTTCTAAAGGGGATATTTGACCTTCCCCCATGCCGAATATGTTGTATATCTGTAAGCAAGAAAATTCAATAATTTTATATCATAATGGAGAAAAGATGATAAGAGAAAAAGAAACCAATCAAATTTTAGAAGTACAGTTTATCACCTATCATATAATCTCATACCAAAAAAAAATGAAATTGCCCTTCTTTTAATAGATCATAGGCAGAGGTAGCATTCAATAGTCAAACAGGGGAATATATATATGTTTGCATCTCATGCCAAAACAAAAAGTGAAATTGCCCTTCTTTTAATGGATTATTGACAGAAGTAGCACTCAGCAGTGAAACAGGGGAATATATATGTTTGCTAGAAGAATAGATCCCACCTAACTTGCTTTAAAGATTTACTACCATTGGATGTTATAGATAAATTTCACAATATAAGTAGATTAGACTCCCCAGTTAGGGCTCCACTCTTAAGAAGTTTCCATCTTAGATAGTGTAGGCTTTAGATGTCAGACCGGTAAGTTGACTTAGGGTAATTCTCAAATGGACATTTGCTTGGAGTGATTATGTTGTTGATTCATGTGGAGTTTTTATCTCTTGAAAGCCAATAATGACCTTTACTCTTTTTGTTTTTGATGGCAAAAAGTGGATTTTTCAATTAGACAAGTATAGATGAGACATTTTTCAACTAGAACCCACTGCCAACAAGCCTGTTCAATACTCCGGTGGGGTAGTTGTGATAATTAGTGAGAGGTGCCTTCCCCAATAAGAATGCCCCATTGTCAACAATCTTTTTTAGTACCCTAATGGGTTTGCCTAGTCATACCACAGACCGGTACCCACTGCCAGCAGACCTATTCAGTATCCCAACGATTTAGTCTCTTAAACTCTTTTTCCATCAGAGGCTTCTTGTCCATAGTCACCTATTTTGTTTTTTATTAAAGAGTTCTTTGCACAGTTGCATGGGAGGCTCGTCTAAAAACCTTTTTACAGGGTGGGATGGTATTGGGTTGGGAGGCATATACTCTTCTTTTGTATGTCTTTTAAAGATTTGTCTGCAGGAAAAATAAACTTTTATGCACATTATTTCTTTAGAGTGATCCAGATGTATAATTTTTTCTGAAGTTGTCCATAAAAGAATGACCTAAAGTTTCCTTAGAGTACTGATACATCCTCTTCCATAAAAGTTTTGGTAGTGTGCCCAGGTAGAGAGTGTTCATATACTCATATGTTACTCTTTAATAAGATAATCCAATGAATACTATTGAAGTCTGGTTAGGGTGAGATAGTTTCTTATATGCTAATATATATATTTTTCTTCATGCTGAAATACTAGGTAAAGGAAACTTCCAGTCTTTAAAGTGGATTATGGTTCTTTGAGAAGTCATAGGTAAAGATTGTGTCCCTCTTTTTATTTTGATTTTAAGAAACAGAACCAAAAGAGATTAAAGTTCTTCTCAACAACAGAACCAAAAGAAATTAAAATACTATAGAACCAAAAGAAATTAAAGTTTTTCTTAGCAACAGAACCAAAAGAAATTAAAATACTACCCTTTAGTTGTTAACAGAAGGGCCGCCATTTGATACTACATTTGGCTTCGTGGTTCCATCTTAAGTGGTTGTTGCATGACTTTGTACTTCAAATTGACATAAGATTTTGAAATATGCCTAAGATGCTTTGTCAATTAAGTAATGTGTCTTGATGGTGCTGAAAAGGAGAGACTCTGGTACTGAACTGGTACCAGACCAGAACAAGATTTCTAGTACCACAACCGAACAAAACATTGTTGATGCCTACAACTGATGTTTTAACAAGTTCGTGAAGGATCAAATAGATTAAAAAAATTCTTATAAAAGAAAAGAGAATTTGTGAAATTAAAACAAAAGGAGGTAAGAGTCTCTTGTTACCTTCATCTTATTAACAAAATTCAATCCATACCTATGTACAAAAAGTTTCAAATAAACCAATCAATCAATGTGGGCCAGTAGGAATATCTCCTTCCTTACTGATCATCTGCATGTCTGAATTCTGTAATATACGAGTCATGAATTCTTCTTTTGACAAAGGTTTGTTGTAAATTCGCAACCGATGACCATTCACAAGTAGTGGTGTATGTTTTTCATCAATTTTCTTTATCCTGATTGAACTGTTATCATAGATAGTGTCAATTTCATAAGGTCCCATCCAACGGGTGGTTAACTTCCCTTTAAAGTTCTTGAATCTGTTGTCATACAATAGGGCCCAATCTCCTTGTTGAAAATTTTTCTTTTTGAGATACTTGTTGTGCCATATTTTTCTTTGTTCTTGAATGAGGGTAGTCCTTTGAAGTGCTTCCTGCCTGGTTTCATCCAACTCATTAAGATGCAAGAGTCTTTGTTGTTGGTCTTCATCCAAGTTCATGCCAACTTGTACTGCAGTCTTGAAGGTTTTGGTCTGAAATTCTATGGGGAGAAGCACCTACTTCCCATACACTAAATCATAGGGTGTATGTCCCGTTTTATTCCTCCAGGTGATTCTAAAAGCCCATAAGGCTTCTAATAACTTTGTTAAGCCCAGGTGCAGTTGTACTATTTTGGTAAGAATGGACTCAATAACTTTGTTGGTAGATTCTACTTGTCCATTTGTTGGTGGATGATAGGGTGTAGATTTCCTGTGTTTGATTTGGTATTGTTCTATAACAGCTTTGACTAGATGAGAGGTGAATTGAGTTCCCTGATCAGTCACAATTTTTCACGGTACACCAAATCTAGTAAAGATATCATTAAAAAGGAAATCTACCACTGATTGTTCACTTGCAGTTGGTAAAGATTTTGCTTCAACCCATTTAGTCAGATAGTCAGTGCATACAGGTATATACTTTTTCTTTTTAGATGCAGGGTTAATGGGCCCTACAAAATGTAATGCCCATTTCTCAAATGGTTCAATGACTATTTGGACTTGAAGTGGCATTTGGTCTCGTGCAGTAGGCTCACCCATTCGTTGACATTCATCACAATTGGATACATAGGTTTTAGCATCTCTGAAAATGTGGGGCCAGTAGTAAGCTGATTGCAGAACTTTGTAAGCAGTCCTTTTGTCTGCGAAGTGTCCTCCATAAGGGCCATCATGGCAGGCTTGTAGGATATCATGAATTTCATATTCCCTTACACATCTCCTGATCACCAAATCAGGTCATGTTTTGTAGAGGCAATCATCGTGCCACATGTAATTTGCACTTAGTTGAATCACTTTCTGTTTTTCTCTAGGAGACAATTTTTGAGGCATCTTCCGTGTCACAAGATAGTTAGCGACATCTGCATACCATGGAGTGAATGTAGAAATAGCAAATAAATTTTCATCAGGAAAGGTATCTTCTACTAGTGCATTATCTCCCAGGTGAATCATTCTAGATAAGAAATCAACCACAAGATTATCTTTACCAGGTCTATCAATAATGTTGATATTAAACTCTTGTAATAATAAGAACCATCTTGTAACTCTATGATTTGTTACAGGTTTTTTCATTAAGAATCGGATGGCTGAATGATCAGTGTATACAAAAGCTTGATATCCTGTAATATAATGTCTAAATTTATTGATAGCATGGACTACAACTAGCAATTCTTTTTCTGTGACCGTATAATTAACTTCAGCTGGAGACAGATTTTTACTGACGAAGTAGATAGCATAGGGAATTTGATTTTCTCTTTGTCCAAGAACTGCCCTAAGGGATATGTTTGAGGCATCAATACAGATATGAAAAGGAAGGGACCAATTTGGTCCTCTTAATACAGGGGTAGTTGACAATTTATGTTTTAGAAATTCAAAAGATATTTGGCATTCATCATCCCACTTAAATTCGGCTTCTTTAGATAATAATTTAAATAAAGGGGTAGCTAGGCTTGTAAAATTTGGAATGAATCTTATATAGTATCCATCATGTCTTAAGAAGCTGCAGACTTCCTTTTGTGAGGAAGGTATTATGATTTGTGTGATGATATAAATCTTTGTCGGATCAACTCTCATGCCAGAATGGGAAAAGTGATGTCCCAAAAAAATGCCTTCAGTCAGCATCATTTTTTATTTTTTATTACTTAAGGAAAGATTAGTTTCCTTACACCTAATCAAGAATTTTTCTAAACTGGCCAATGCTTCCTGGAAGTGTTGTCCATGGACTGTAAATTCATCCATGTAGACTTCCACACAGTCGTTGGTCAAGTCAGAGAAAATGGCTAGGAAAACTCTCTGAAAAGTGGCTCGAGCATTGCAAAGTCCAAAAGGGAGCACCCTATAAGCATATGTGCCCCAAGGGCAGGTGAAATTGGTCTTCTCCTGGTCTTCAGGTGTTATTTTTATCTGGTTGTAACCACTAAACCCATCCAAGAATGAAAAATACTTCTTTCCAGACAGGGTATCCAACACCTGATCAATAAATGGTAAGGGAAAGTAATATCTATGGGTGGCTTTGTTCAACTCCTAGAAGTCTACACATATACTCCACTTACCATTTTCTTGGGAACTATGACAAGTGGAGATACCCATTGACTATCTGAAATGGGGTATATGAGATTGGCTTGAAGGAGTTTTTGCAATTCCTCTTTTACAATATCTTTAAGGGATGGATTCACCCTTCACTGGGGCTGTCTGATAGGTCTGATTTGGTCATTAGTGTAGATGTGATGTGTCCCTGTGTCAGGGTGAATTCCTTTCATGTCTTCATAATCCCATGCAAAGGCATCAAATTGTCTTTGGAGAATTTCAATCACTTGTGTCTTTTGTTCTAGTTCCAAACTAGAGTTGATATACAAAGGTTTTCCTGGGCTAATCTTAACAAGTTCAGTAGTTTCTTCCTTGTATGAGGAGGCTGGTGATAAATTGTACAATTGAGTGATATCAGGTTGCCACGTTTGTTGAAATTCAAAACTAAAAATATGTGACAATTCTACAAAAGACCTTGGATATTCAATGCAATTTGTGTCAGCCAAAAATAAGCTTAAGACTTGTTCATATGATTGTTCTTGTATTTCTTTTACTTTTTCAAGTGTTAACAGAGGTCTGATGCAATCTTCCTCTCCATAATGGTTTTCTAACCAAATAGGTATTTCCTGTGTTGGTTGGGTAGGAGGGAAGAGGACAAGTTTTTGTCTATGTGTGCCATTGGATATAGTCATCTCACCAGACGGCCAACTGATAAAAGCATCTGCTGTGGCCAGCCAAGGATGGCCAAGAACCATAGGGTGTCCTGGTTTGGAAGATGATTTAGAATATGTGACTAAAAATTCTACTGGATATTCCCAAGAAGCTAGGGTGACTGTGACATCATCTAGACTTCCTACAGGTCTAATGACTGACTTATCTGCCAACTTGATCATGGTTTGGGTTGGTATTAACTGATTGATTTGGAGCTTCTGCATAGTTTCAAAAGGCATTACATTAATAGTTGCACCAAAATCAATCAGTGTACTTGGTAGAGAAATGCCATTAATTCCAATAGTAACTACTGGATTTACAGGATCGTTATATTTGTATGGAATTTCATAAATAAATTCAGATAATTGTCCCACTACCTGGACAAGAGGAGGTTCCTTCTTCTTCCTTTATGGTTTATTAATGCAAAGGTCCCCGATGATTTTGGCATATATAGGGACATCCTTAATGTATTGCAATAGAGGTATTTTTATGCACACGTTTCGTAATTCATCTTCTATATCTTTGTGCAAGGGTGGGTCGGGTTTCTTTACTAATAGTCTTTTGGGGTAAGGTGGGAGATTGATTTGTTGGGGTACCCATATAGACTAAGAAATGATTGGGATAGGAGGAGAGACCTCTTATTCTGCAGGGGTGGTTTGAGTGTTTTCTTCCTTAGAATGATTATCATTTTCTTCCTGAATTATTACTGCAGGATCTTATTGGTTTATAACTTTTCCTTATCGTAGTTGAATTTCATAGCTGGGAAAGGTTTGAACTTTTGTATTGTGCGCAGGGTGGGTGGGTCGATTATTGGGGTTAGGGACTGGCTGGGCAGGGATTGTTGTTGGTCTTGGAGGATTGTGGGTAGCTTGGTTTTGTGGTTGTTGATTGGCATTTATGGATTCTTGATGCTGATGATTAGGATTCAAGGGGGTTGTAAATTGTTGTTGTATAGAAGGTGGGAGTAAATATTGCATCTGTGGTGGGTTGAATCTAGGTAGTAATTGGGAAATGTTTGTAGGGTACTGTGGATATGTAGGATAAGAGGGATTTCCATACATAGGCCCCCTCTAACCTTATTGCCAAGGTTGAGTTTGCTAAGGTGTCCATTGTGGATAGGTCACTGGTGAAGGACCCCATTGTTGTTGTTGATATTGTGTATTAGGGTCATAAAATGTATTGGGATTTTGGGCTCTCCAAGGTCTTCTAGAAGGGTATGGTTGTTCTTGTGAGACTCCTCCTCCCCTATACATGTCTTGTAGTTCAAGCAAGGTTGGACACTCAGATGTGGGGTGTTCTGTTGTACACAGACCACAAATTTCTATGACATTTAATGGGCATTCTTTCTCATTGTTGTGCTTCTTTCGACATCTATGAAAAAATATTGCTAAAGCATCTTCTTCTTGTTTCTTTTTCAGTTTCAAAGTATCTAACTGGTTACTTATTGTGCTCAATATGTCTATTTTAAATTTCTCCAATAAGTTTCCTAACTCAGTTCTGGTAACAGTTCCTGAGCTTTGTTTTGTATTTCTGCTAAAAGGATCTCTTGGTCCTTTTCCTGTTTTAGCTTGTCCTCTTGAGTATCTCCTACAGTAATCTACAATTTCTGAAAAATGTTTTTGGTGTACATCTCCTGAACTCAACAAGTTTAAAACTTCTATGCACTCATCCCTAAGACCTTTCAAAAATACATTTATTACTACAACTGGGTCTGAGGTGAATAGTTTTGATTTCTGATAGTTGTATAAGAACCTTTCTAAGTAGTCTTCAGGACTTTCATCCTCTATTTGCTGCATTTTAAAAATGTCATTTTTAACATTATCCTTGCAATAGTCTTGGTATTTTCGTATAAATGTGTCTTTCATTTGATCCCAAGAGAGGACTGTATTTTCTCCTAAGCTCATGAACCATCTTAAGGATAAATATTTCATTGTAGCAGGAAAGAGCTTAAGTTTTTGGGCATCATCTGAGTAGTTGTAGCTTCTACATAATATGTCAAAATCAAATAAAAATAAATTTGGATCTTCAGTTGACATACCTATGAAAGTGGGTAACGATGATAGTGGGATATTCTTCATGCTGATGTTTCTAAAAATATCCAAGATTGGAAACCCAAAGGTATCAGTCTCTATAGTTGCATTTCCTTCTTCTTCTGCCATTCTACTGATGGATGGTTCATAAAATGGATTTTCTGTGTCTCCTAAATGTTCAACAGACTCACGTTCTGCCTGTCCCAATATTGATTCTTCTGTTTTAGTTTCTTCTTCTAGAGCCTTGCTGGCTCCCCTTGAATTTTCTGTTGGTGGAATTTTTTCTACACCAATGTCAATTAGATTAGTGGGGGGGTTTGTTTTTGAATCCTTGGAGCTTACAAATATACCTTTATTATCTCTATATCTATGCATAAAATGGAAATTAACTGAATTGAAATCCTAATTCTATCTAGAAGGTAAGAAGGAAACCTGGCTTCGGAGAACCCCACTCTAGTGGCCACGTGGCTCTTCACTCATGCCTTAAATGTTTTATCCTCCTCCCTCAAGCATCCTTTTAAAAACATTAAAATCTATGCAAACAATCTAAGCTAAAAATCACTTCCTACAGTTTGTAACTCCCCGACAACGGCGCCCAAATGTTGTGCTAGTTATATGTTTAGTATAATTCACTCATTCATTATCAATTTGGGATTTGTAATCAACAGAGTTACAAGACACCAATAAGAAAGGTAATTTCTAATGTCACGAGTATAGAACTAAGCTGGATTATGCATACTGGGAACAAAACAAACTAACAAACTGAAATGCACTTTGGTTGTCTTTCATAGAGAGGCTATCTATTCCATTATAGCACATGAAAGTATGATATGGAATTGGTTTGATAGATCAACTCTTATATTTGACCCATAAAACTAACTATGCAATCCACACTTCTGAAAGGAAAACACACATCAATTATCAAGCGTAGTATGGGGAGTTCAATAATCAATATATTGGTTCTATTGTGGTGCACAATGAACTTCACTAGTTCTTCTCCAAATGGTTTTGACTATTGCTGCCAACATCTATGATCACTCAAGGAAATAAAATTCATGAGAACAGAAACAAGGCATATCCAAAAATAGAGAAATTAAAGATCTCTAAGTAAATGGAAACCCTAGTCTAAGTTGTGCTGCTATCATCTAACAGAGTTAAAGCTTTAGCTAAATCAATGTTTATACTACTGAAAACAAATGCGACTTCTAATCTACGAAGAGGATGACCTTTGCTAGGTGGTTGGCCCTTGCCGCTTTAACAGGTCAACTACTGAAGTCTACAGGAGGCTTGTCTTCAACACACACATTACTCTCACTCACATCTCAAAACATAAAATCAACCTCTCGTTAACAACTCAATTCATACTCAATCATATATAACCAGAATATGGAGATAAATAACATTCTATTAATCTTCAATCAGATTCAGTTTTGTACTATCACACGTTGCTTTACATACTGGTAATATGATAACTCTCCTACTCCCTATACCATGCTTTCCACGGCTATTTAATAGTCTGAATCATGAAACACAAGGAGGCGAAGTGATTTGCAAATCAATCAGTTGTTGGATTTAATCATTCGGTTACATATTTAGCTTCATCCTCGTGACACGAAGTGCATGAGGATGAGGCAATCAAAAAACTATTCTTATCATAGTTGTGCTAAAACAATTAGGCATCCACCAATTGGCTTAGGCGAGATCTAGAACTTAACTTAGTGCATTAGGCTTTTCCATATTGGTACCAGATCGTAATAGGTAGAAGGTACTGGATCATGACAGTGCGCAAAAGGTGGTACCAGATCATGACAGTGCATGGCCATTGGTACCAGATCATGACGGTGGGCGGTCGTTGGTACCGGATCACAACAGAGGCTTATTTTAGTACTGGATGTGTTTGGTACCAGATTCAAACAGCAATAGTCTTGGTGCGCAGGTACCAGACAACTGAGCTGGTACAGGAACATTGGATATTTAGAGGTCAAAGACAAATTGAAGCATTAGTACATGAAATATTTAATTCCCTAAATCATTAAACTACAAAATGCATGAATTAACCATACTTTACCTTATGACCTTATCACTGGGTAATGGTAGCGTTCTTGTCATTCACCCAAGCTTTAGGTAGGCAAAAAAGGTATCGATAGGGAGTATAATAGGTTAATGGGGATGTCAATTTTGGGTCTCAACAGAGGGCAAAGGTGAGTGAGATGACTCCCTTTGCATAACATGCATGGGAACTTGACTCTACTTTTTTTCTTCCCAACGGTATCTTGACTAGTCGAAGGGAAGTCATCAACATGTTGTTCAGAGGCTAACGACATGGGTTGGTATGGATGTGTAGACCATTCTTCTATAACCTTGGATAGACCAGGGCATTCCTTAAGAAGGTGGCTACCATTACAAATCCTGCAAGGGTACTTGGGCTTACGAGTTGTTTGGGTGATCTTGAAATCATTAACACTCCTAGCACGATTAACACTAACTGATTTCTTTCCAACATGTTTGACAATGGTTGGAGGTTTTGACCCTTGATTATCTTTCTTCTTCTTAATCTTTCTTTTCTTCTTCTTCTTATTCATTGATTTACTAGATTTATAACTTTCACTCGACGAAGAAGATGAAACGGAAGGTGACCTTGCAAGCGAAGAAGGCGAAGAAAACCTTATTGGTGAAGAAGGTGAAGGATCAACATGAGGTTGATGTTGTTGGGGGGAAGTTATTATGATCGAAGAACTTACTGCATTCAGGATTACCTGATGGAAAACAACCATATCGGTAATCCAATTGTGAGACCTGGAAGGATCGGAGTAGCGATGTGAGGAGGACCAATGTTTCCGTAAGAAGGAAAAAAAAAAGGTTCCCATAGAAAAGGGGTTCCTTCATTGGTCATTCTGGGAACTGATGCCATTAAAATAGAGATCCAATTTAGAGTCCACTAGGGAAAACAAACAACACGCGCTAAAAATCTAGTAAGCAAGAAAGCAAACAAAACCTTCTCACAATGAATGCACTAGTTGGTGATGAAATCCAACGTCATGAGAACAAAGTAAGAATGGGATGAGATAGAGCGGGTGGAAAATTTACGTTGATGACCTGCTTAATGGACTTACATCCTAGTGCAAGCTCCCACACATAATTGTTGGTATATACTCCAAGGAGCCCGAGTGAGTTTGGCCAACGTCGATTCTAGGTACTGTGAAGACTTTCCCCTCCACAGTCACCTTGTGTAAAGACCCTAAAAATATAGGACACTAAGGTTACCAATAACTACAGTGATGCCTGGGGAAACAATCGACAGTCCGATCCACACACAAGGGAAGGGTATCTAGCCCGAAATCAACTTGAAAGTCTTTCACTCATCATTGTGGGTATACCTCTCAAGTGACCCCCATAATACGTGCAACCTATACACCAAGACCAACAAAGTAGGGTGAGTAACTCTGTCAGTCTCAATGCGACCTCGTGATTGACCCTCGTGTTAGAAGGGCTTCCCAGGACTAAATGTAATAAGTGTATTTAACCGCTCCCTAACTCAAGATTCTATGTTTGTTTTGCAACTTTGGAAAGTTATCTTTCACACCTATTCC